>SZWC01015426.1:4738-25742 GCA_023375785.1 Penium margaritaceum | reverse complement strand
GGAGGATGTGTACATGGAGCAACCGGAGGGGTATGTAGTGGAGGGAAAGGAGGATTTGGTGTGCAAGCTTGTGAAGGCTCTTTATGGCCTAAAACAAGCACTGCGAGCATGGTACCACAAGATTGGTTTTGTGCATAGCGGAGCAGACCATGCGGTCTATGAGGGCGTGCAAGAGGCAAGCCAGGTCATCATCTTGCTGTATGTTGATGATCTGCTCATTGTATCTGGCTCAAAGTCTCTTCTGGACAATGTGAAGCAATCCCTCGATGCCAAGTTTGACATGAAAGACATGCGAGAGCTCAGCTACTACCTTGGCCTTCACGTCAAGCGCGACCGGAAACAGCAGACTTTGGAGTTGTCACAGAGAACGTACGTGAGCGACATCGTCAAGCGCTTCATCATGGCAGGAGCGCGCAAGGCCGCAACACCACTGGAAGTGGGAGCAAAGCTGAGCATGACACAGAATCCCCACGGCATGCAAGAGAGCAGTCGCATAGAAGCAGTGACGTACCAAACTGCAGTTGGGAGCCTCATGTACATAGCAGTCAGCACATCCCTCGACATCAGCCAAGCAGTGGGAGTGCTCAGCAAGTTTTGCACGAATCCAGGCGTGCCACATTGGGAGGCTATCAAGTGCGTGATGCACTACCTTGACAGCAGCAGTAGCCTTTGCCTCACCTTGAACGGCAACAACAGCCCCATCCTCATCGGCTACAGCAATGCAGATTGGGGGGGTGACCTGGACACAAGGAGGTCAACCAGTGGGTTCGTGTTTGTGCTCGGGGGAGGTGCAATCAGCTGGAGGAGCAAGACACAAGAGTGCATTGCTCTCTCCTCCACCAAAGCAGAGTACATTGCCCTCAGTGAAGTCGCAAAAGAAGCCGTGTGGCTGCGTGAGTTGCTGGCAAGCCTTTGAAAGCAGTAGACCACAGTGACTACAATCTACTGTGACAACATGAGCGCTATTGCTCTGACCANCTTGAACGGCAACAACAGCCCCATCCTCATCGGCTACAGCAATGCAGATTGGGGGGTGACCTGGACACAAGGAGGTCAACCAGTGGGTTCGTGTTTGTGCTCGGGGGAGGTGCAATCAGCTGGAGGAGCAAGACACAAGAGTGCATTGCTCTCTCCTCCACCAAAGCAGAGTACATTGCCCTCAGTGAAGTCGCAAAAGAAGCCGTGTGGCTGCGTGAGTTGCTGGCAAGCCTTTGACAGCAGTAGACCACAGCGACTACAATCTACTGTGACAACATGAGCTCTATTGCTCTGACCAAGAACGCATAGTTTCACACCCGCACCAAGCACATCAACCTCCGATACCACTTCATCCGCGAGCTCGTGGCAAAGCAGGTGGTGCAGATCAAGTTCTGCCCACCAAGTATGATGTTGGCAGACTTCCTAACCAAGCCGTTGGCAGCACATCGCTTTCAGCAGCTAAGGGGACAGTGCGGACTAGTGTGATTTTTATTCTTGCAAAGTGGGAGAATGATGGATATGAGGTTGTCAGAAATTCACAAAAATGTGTTGCTCGATAAAACTCATCTGAAAGCACAGATGCATGAAGACTATTTTACAGGTTCCAACAAACTTTACAGAACTCAATTCGGAGTCCGTTTGGGTGAGATATGGTTTTCCAAAGTTTGGAGATCATGGTTCGGGTTCCAGTGGCAACCAGAGCACTTTCAGCACAAAAGGCGGCCAGAATGATTGACCAGGACTGCTAGGAGCAGCCTTCAAGGAGAAAAGGTGGCTGGAGGACCTTCAAGAGAATTCAAGGAAGGAGCATTTGAGGATTATTGATCGTACAGGCCGTCAGAGACATAATTCTAATGCATGCTAATGTGACTGCCGCTCATCATGCTAGAGTAGGAGTGCAGCATAGGGTCAACTTTGACAGAGTGTATCTCAATGCTCCTTTGGCCAAATGAGGCATATAAGGGCTTTTTAGAAAGCTGTGATGATTGGATTTCTCACTCAAGAGTCAAATATGACATTCGCACTCTCTGCAAACCTACATTTTCCCTGAGGGCTTCCCTAGTTTACAGCATAATGGTAGATCATGAACCTGTTCTTTGGCTGCAATTCTTTTCAGAGGTGCGTAGCCAACATGGGCCAGTCTTTTGTGCCACAAGGCCACTGGAGAGTTTGAAGTCTTGAGAGGAAAATCTGGAATGGTGTCTGGTGTGCAGTTGGCTGTGATCTCCATTTCAGAGACGTAATGAGGGACGTTCTTGAGTAGTGGTGGTGTTTTTGTGTTGAGAACTGTTTAGGGTTCAGTTCGGAAACCCGTCAATCGATTTTGTTTGCCAAGTTGCAACATTTCATGTTGCTTCAACGTATTCTGCACTGTACATTCAGTACTTCCACTCAACAGAGTCTTTTCCATATGCCTCACCCTAGGCACTCGACGAGGGGATGGCCCTCATCGAAGACATCCAAAAAACAACCACCGTTGTGGATACCACCACTGCAAAATCCAAAATGTATTGTACTTGCCTTCGGCAAGTACATTATCTACTATTGTACTTCAATTTAAAAATCCATAGAACCAAGGGAGTTTTGTCGCTTTACTATGACCTTCCGGGTCATCAAAGCGCGGTTCCACTATACCGTAATCAATATGATCTCTCTCAAAGATTCGTTTTTTTCCACAAAAAATGGATAGCCAATGCTACACCGTGCCTTTGGTATGATCAGATTCCATCCTCGTGATGTTTGAAGAGCGTGACGTACACGACTAGTGTACCGTGCCACGATGCCCAAAACTTTGACACATTTTCTCCAACCATCAAAAGAATCTAATGTGAAACATCGTTTCTCAAGGCCCATCTTGAAGAGTCTTTTCATATCAACATTTGGCTACAACGCACTCGTCGTTACATTGCCTTGGTGTTGAGTATGACCTGTTTTTTGGTCGGACAGACCACCAAGATTTGGGTGCTAAAACAATGTTAGCATAAAGGTCTTGGCTTATAGATCGTCTACACAAGCATAAGCTTTGAACGCAAAACCTAGACCTTCACGTAATGCCAACAATTCCATAGTTGGTTTGTAGAAATCTATGAGATCGTCATAGTACTCTGGAGCACCATGAATAGAAAATGAGTGTCGCTTGTTTTCTCTGAAATGGATTTTCACCAAACTGTGGAGGAACTCATGTCACCGACATTGGTTCACGTACTTTTGTCTATCAATATCTGTGAAATGTTCACTCATTGAGTGATGATAGACTAAAGGTGTCACCTTAAAATTTGTTCTCTTTCGACATTATGTCGATCTCATCATATACCAAAAGTGAGGCTTGCGATCTTCGGCCACCAAATAGTCTTCGTGCCACTTGGGTGCATTTACAACCCCCATTGACAACCATCCTCATCTTTTGAGTAGGGTTGTCAGTACACTTATGTACCTTTTCATTGTCGGTACGAACGGGTACCACGATTTGTATCCATTACCCACCGAGGGATACGATGTCAATGCTTTTTCCATTGAATGTTTATTCAAGGCTGTCATCCTTGACATATTCAATCACAGACCGATGCTTGCATCAGCCATGATTAATGATGCACAGAACCTCCAAAAGGTAATGATGCCAATCCTCGAGTACCTTTTGGAGGTTCCTCCAAAAGGTAGTCGACCATACAGTTGAATTGTTCAGACGGAGAATTGACGGTACACAATGTGTACAGGCAATGTGATGTCAATCCTCGAGGATTGAAGTCGGCGTGCTAACGAACAAGATTTTTTTAGCATTTCATGACATAGTCATGACATGGGCTAAGTCCAAACGATCGCATTTGCCTTTGAACATTACAGCGCAATGGGGCGTGCGACTGTTGTAGCACACTTGTTTGGTGAAATGGTATCGACATGTTTATCCAAAACATCAGCTGATATCGTCACCCTGTTCAAATACAACAAATCTATCGTGATCATTCATCTGTTTGACTTATCCATAACTCGATGTCGTGATTGACGCACCAGCATTTAGCGGATACGTTTTTTATGCATGTCGTGCACGTTCCATGCATGCCATGTACCTAGTTTCACGTGGCTGACGTACAATGGTATGAATTGCATACCATGATCCATTAAATAGTGGGTTATCCATTGCACTTGGTCATGTGCACTCACCTCTTGCGCTTATGCAAACCGTGCAAACATTGCTATTTGGTGCTCAACCGACTATGCTTTTGTAGCATATTCCATCTATGGGTACAGAGGACTATGTCCACCTCTAGCATGGTCCAATTTTGAGGAAATCGTCCTTGTCACAGGTGATTAATCCGTTGAAATTTGGTTCGTACTTCTTTCGGAAGTACCTTCGCTTACTACTATTGGTAGGGCGAACTCTTTAACTTCCAATGATCGTCACTATCGATGACAAATGAGACCATGGTATCTTTGATACACCGTTCGGGCATACATCTGGTCGCCATTCTGATTGCCTTTTGTGATTTTTTCTAGGCATGCGTGTTGATTCTCTGTCTGAACAATACAATAGTATGGTCATCCTCGACATCGTCGAGATGCCTCGCAAATGTTGAACGGTGTTTTTTTGGTACTTCAAAGAATGTGCTCGGCGCACTTGTCCATAACACCGTTTTGTGCATAGATCATATGCTTTCATTTGGTGATTTACCGTAAGATAGCATGACAAGGTAAAGATTTGGCTACTTCTTGCTAGTGGATGCAATAGGGTACGATAAACACCCATGTTGTCGGTGCCATTGGCATCATATAATATGTGTTGTAACATCTACACTAGCATAGCTAGTCCAACGGAGACTCCTGGTTTTAGTGCGTTCGGCACTCACATACGTGGTGCATTCGGCACTCATGACAAAAGTGAAACCTGTAGCTTTTGTCAGTCGTGCAATCGTTGTTTATGACTATGGTGCATTTGGCACTCGTGCAAATGATTTCACCAACATACTCATTGGCCATGTATTCAACGCCCATGGTAATTGCGCGTTCGGTACTCGCGTGAATGCTACGGTTGCATTTTCCATGATGGTCATATTCTAAGTGCAACTGGCACTTGTCAATCGACCATCACACATGGATTCACACCATCGCCTGTGTCTGTTGAGTGTAATCAGCACTCACGTTTTTTTTTTTTTTTAAATCCATTCAGAAATGACTCACCGAGAATCCTTGGTGCAATCAACACCCACGTAGATCTACAATCTGCATTTTTTTCTCATACCTCCGTAGACCATAAGCAGTGCGTTCGGCACTAGCATCATGGATGCTTCTGGCATCTGTGATTAAAGTGCAACTGGTTTTTTTCACTAGTGTGTGCAACACCAACAAAGAATTCTGCAACTAGCACTTGTGCTATCGCCCGTAGTGCAATTGACACTTACGTCAACAATGTGGTCGATGCCCATGTAACTGTACAATCAACACTCATTTTGNGCCTGTGTCTGTTGAGTGTAATCAGCACTCACGTTGTTTTTTTTTTTAAATCCATTCAGAAATGACTCACCGAGAATCCTTGGTGCAATCAACACCCACGTAGATCTACAATCTGCATTTTTTTCTCATACCTCCGTAGACCATAAGCAGTGCGTTCGGCACTAGCATCATGGATGCTTCTGGCATCTGTGATTAAAGTGCAACTGGTTTTTTTCACTAGTGTGTGCAACACCAACAAAGAATTCTGCAACTAGCACTTGTGCTATCGCCCATAGTGCAATTGACACTTACGTCAACAATGTGGTCGATGCCCATGTAACTGTACAATCAACACTCATTTTGTGTTATCCGCACAATTCGAATTGTTGAAGTACATAGATGAGTGGTCGCAACACGCCCCGTGCTGTTATTATCTTTCATAAAAAAAACTCGTCTCGATGCATGTCATTGTTGTGATTTTGCAACATGGTGCACGCTACAGTCATCATTTTACCCAAACAAAATTGCTCAGCGCATGTACAACCTCCATTGGGGCATGGCTTTTAATTGGTCACCTCCTCTGGGTTTTCTCGTGGAATACCCCAGACTTTGACATTAATCCACAAGAATTCAGGCACAGTGCTAAACTTCTCACATTGAAGTGTTTCCAAATGAATGTCATTCACGACACGGAAAACTACCGGTTTTCCTCCTTTTGTGGTTTGGAACGGACAATGAAAGGAAAATCAGGGCTCCTGATTTTTCTATGAGAGCTCAACCAGAGCACAAGAACCCATGGTCAACTTGACCACATACTGGGGCTCGACCACAAAATTTTTCACCGTTTCAAACATTTTTAGAAATGGTTAACATAGAATTCCTCAACTTGAGGATTCATAAAAGTGATTAAAAATCTGGCACGTCGAGTGCCCCCCTTTTCCTTTGCTGGACGCTTGGAACCTTGCAGCACCTGGTGGCATATTGAGAAAATAATTGACTCTCTTCTTTTTTCCATTTAAGAAAATGCATTCTTTTTCAGAACTTCTAAGAAAACAATGAAGCTCAAACTGAGCTTAGTGACACTTTTACGATTGTCAAAACCGGGTCCCGTGCAATAAATTGTCTTGTTTCTGTGGGACAATATAGGGTGCCAGAACTGAGGAAAAATAGAAAACCTGCACATTGAACCAAGGACGTCCCGGTCAAGATCTGACCGTGAAACAATTGCGCTACTTGCGAATGTCTCCTTTTGTCCGGTTTGCTGTTTGAATCTTGTCGAGGCGTTCCGGGACCATCCCCTCGACATGAGGGGAAGAGGGGCAGAAAGTTTCCTCCTTTCCCGTCTCCCAACGGGGGAGTTGGAGGTGGGGTTGAGGAAACCCATCACTCTGCCCCCCTTCTGGTGCAGCCTCCACCATAGACGAGGGGAGGGGGCGTTGCTTCTTTCTTCCTGCACGCACTGCTCGGTGGCGGAGGGGTTCCCTCATCCTCTCTTCCCTTGTTGGTGCCGTCGGCGCCCTAGGAGGGGGGTGGAGGAGGGGGGGGGGGGNGGGAGCAGCCCTCTCTTTTCCACCTTGTGCGCCATCGGCGCCATGGACAAGGGGGAGGAGGAGGCACGGATCTCTCCTCCCCCTTGGTGCCTTCGTCGTCCTGAGCAAGGGGGAGGAGGAGGAGACTCACCATCTCCTCACCCCTTTGGGCACCTTCGGCGCCACTAACAACGGGGGGAAGGGGGGATGGGAGGCCCCCCCTTGCCTCTCCCCCTTGGACGCCACCGGCGTCATGAGCAAGGGAGAGGAGTCACAGGCCTCTCCTCCCCCTTGGCGCCGTCAGCACCATGAATAAAAGGGGGAGGAGAAAGCTCACCCTCTCCTCTTCCTGTGGGCGTTGTCGGCGGTATGGGAAATCGGGGGGGGAGGAAAAAACCGGATTTTCCCTCATCCCCTTGGACACCGTCGGTGCCACATATGAGGGGGAGAGGGAGACACAACCCTTCCCATCCCCTTGGCGCTATCGGTGCCATGAGTGAGGAGGAGGGGGAGGGTGGCCCTGTTCTCTACCTCCAAAACAAGGTGGGATGGAGGGGGGCGCCTTCCCCCTCCCTTGTGTACTGTTCGCCCCCTCCTGTGAGGCTAAGGAGGAGGGAGGTCATTCCTTTCCTCTCCTCTTTGGACCCTCCTTTCTAAGGTCGACGGAGCTCTTGCCATCTCCTCGTCGCCGGTCGGGCGACATTTGGCCGTCCGTCCTCCGGAAGCGTTCTGTCAAACACTTTGTTTTTCTTTCCCTTTGGGGTCAAGCTGCCGCGTCAAGCCCTCCGTACGTAGCTTCAGCACTCGGGTGGCATTTCTCGCCGATCTGGTGTTCCTCGACTCCCACCAATCAGGCGTTTCTTGACTCCCACCCATCGGACGGGTTCCATCCCCGCAATGGTTTCTCTCCATGCAATGCATGGATCGACGGTTGACTGTCTACTTTCACACCGGTCAAACGGACAGATGGAAGCTAGGAGAAGCATTCTTATTCTTCGCAAAAGCCTGGCTTTGATGCCAATACAACAGACGTGGGCTGTTGTGCAACTAACTTCTGATCCCAAAACGTAGGCCCTCAGAAAGGGTAGTCCAAGGAGGAGGAGCGAATGGTTGCCTCTGCCATTTTGGCTGAGACAAACACGCCACAAATTGACGTAGTCATCATAGGGCATTTTTGCAAACATGAATCCTAAAACCCTATCGTTCTACGTGACACAGCCACGTGGAAACAGGACCCTAGCGCCAAGATAAGGGTGGAGGAGTGATGCGATGGATTTTCCATCACCTAGAATCCAGCCACAGTTTTTTTTCAGGCTAGAGTCAAACTAGACTCTAGGCCTTTTATTTTTCCGGGTTTTGGCTCCTCAAAACTTGAGCCTCGAGTACCCTGAAGCACCCGATTATCACTTCATGAACATTTTCTACTAGAAAAATGGTCCTTACTCTACAGGTTTGAACTTGGTTTGCATAAAAAGGGTGGGGGCAGGGAGGTTGCATGTGGTAAACGGACATTATATACGGCGTTCTGGCTTGATTGCTATTAAGGAATGACCCATTTTCTTTTCTTTTGTCTTAAAGCATAAGGGTGGAATGACCATATACCCCTGGTTCTGGAGAATAAGCTTGATTCCCCCTACGTCGGAATAGTAAGCCTCCTTCACCCCTACCATGCAACAAAAAGCCTGATTCAGCTCTACCTCGTGAAAATAAGCCTCATTCACCCCTTCTGCATGGACACGAGTTTTCAGGCATAAGAAATAAACAATATACCATTTGTCAAAAGACAGGATGTCGACGTCGCATGGATGAGGCGTCGACATGCTGACGTCCGTTTTTTCAACCCAACAGTCACAAACTCATTTAGGGAAAGGTTTGTGATTTCTTTTAAGTGGTTTACGGGGAGTTTGCATGGGGGGTCTGTGACTCTGCATGCATTGAACGGAAACCTGCTTAATCCCTCTACCGCATAGACAGGCAGGTGGGGTACACATCCACTTGCAGCATACTCACTGTTGTCGTGACTAATTGACACAATACCAAGTTTTTGCACGAAAAGAATGCGGAGGCCCATTTTTCAGAAAATGACTACAACGTCCACCAAATTCATATAATACGTATGAGGGTCACTGTTGAAAAAAAATACTCTGGATGTCCACCGCGGAAAAGGTGACTACTGTGAGATATAAGACACTCCGCATGCCCACTCTCCACACCCACTACCGTAGCACGACAGCATTGAAACAGGACCCTATTGTTGACCCGCGTTGCAAGGGCAACGTGGCATATGACTGTGTGAGTAGACCACACATTCACTCGCTTCCACTCTGACTTGGCGACATTCTGATTATGGTCACCCATTGGTCCAGTGTATACGTCAATTTTTTAAGTGTCCAATGGACGAGCGACACACATTTTCCTCTTACGACGACCAAGCATCCCATGCAAACGTTGCATGCATCCAAAGTTCGCAACGTTAACCGCAGAAATCATTCTTCAACCTACATGTCCTCTGTTGAACAAGTCACCGCATTTAGAACTACAGATCGCCTACGTTTGCGGATGACCCATTGTACAGGACAGCGAGGGCACGAGATCTCTGTCGTCGACTCCACATTGCATGCGGCGCATGGTGTCCGACACGACATAATGACACATAGAGGAGACGGAAAATCATGTCAAAACGACCGGTTGTAGGCAGTTCATAGTACAAAGGTCATGGTTTGCATGGCCCTCGTTTCTGCAAGTGTTGCCGGAGCGACACAAGAAATTTGGATTTCAGCGTTAATTGTCTCGCCGTAGCTACTGTTTATGCAACTCACAAACATGGCTACCGACAGCGACAAGACTGAGGTTCCGAATGGCCCTGGCCGATGGGACCATGTGAGAGTGTGTGGTGAAGGGGAAGCATTACGGTCATCACCCATGTTGTATCCACTGGAAGCCGCAGCTGCATGGGCCACCATGAAGGCAGACTTCGACGTTTTGGTGACGCAGCATGGAATGCCATCATGGTCATCCACACCTCCTCAATCAGAAACCATGGCTTGGATCCTACACAGGCGTATGCCCTCTCCGCGTCTGCCTAACACTCGTGATCCTTGGGAGTCCTGGCTGTACACAGAGCCTCCCAGCCCTTAGTGTTGCTACAAGTGGGCATAGGGAATATCTCTCTTTGAGTCATGTATGGTGTGTTCTCAACATCCCAATCCGTGTTAACACCCATGTGGTTAAGTGTACACTTTTATCCACAAATGTTGTATGAGGTGTCCACTACGTAAATTCATGTATGATAGTAGATAGAATAGATAGTTGAAATTTTTACTCCTCAATGTATCTACGATACGTCCTCTTCCACTAACATGAACTTATCTTTTTCCATCTACGGCCTTCACTCAACAGCATGATGTGTGTATCTGGAATGGCAACAACCATAGTGTCTACACACATGTTCTGGAATGTACGATGTGTGCACAAAGAGTAGCTTTTGGTGTGTTCACTTTGGTGCATGTTGCATGTCAGAGCCACCATGTTCAAAGTGGATTCATCACTATGGGAAGTCAGACTAGTCAACACATCAGTGAAGTATAGACACATTAGTGAAGTATAACACATTAGTGAATTCATTCTTTTTTCTAACACCTTTATGGAGGTTGTTTTAATAATGTGAATTTGAGCATAATGAAATAAATGAAGTTAGAAGCATAATGAAAACAACATGAGTACATCATTTGAAAATCAACATTGATTTCATAAAGTCCTGTCAAAAAGAGCTGCCATGTCACATGTACTAATCCACACTTGAACGTACACTGGTAGGCCATGCACAAAACATATGACATCACAAGCTGGACACTTTGCCTCTTTAGTGAACTCCTGAAAAGCATAATGGAACACTTCCCCAAAAGGGGATGCACACAATCCCGTGCATGGCCACTTGAAATCTGGCCTGTCCCCTCTCTGCACATCCTAGGTTGAGAGAGGCCATCCTGCAACAGATGACCTCTCCATCCTTCTTTGCACCTCCCGTGTCATGGGCCACGTGTGATCTGACCCTCTCCCGCAGTTGTTTAATACATAGTCCCCTCTTTGTCATAGTCTTGAGGAAGACATGGGGCAGAACACAAAAACAAGAATACAACAAGGAATGGGTGAGGGCACTATTGACCTGAGGGTGCACCGTGGAGGGTCCCTAGCAGTGGCTGGTTCACACCACCAACTGTTTTTGGAGAGACTGAAACTGTGGAGGCAAATGGTTCCAAGGATGGTAGAAACCTGGTCAGAGAGTGAGGCAATAGTTTTGGCCCCAATTGACTGGGAATGAAACACTTTATCAAGGCCCACAAGCAGTGGAATCATATAGCCACTGATCTAAGCTTTCCAGAACACCAAAGCATGCCAGATTTGGAGCTTCCTAGCAGATTCTATGGCTTCTAGTGTGGCCCTTGGTAGGCTGTCCTTTTCCCACCTAGGAAGGCATCCCTTCCTTCCTCTAGAAGCTTCTGCCCCTTCCTAGATTCCTCAGCTTGCTTCTAGTAGAAGGGAAGGTGTCCAGAAGACCAAGACACCCCTAGATGCCTTGTAGGACAAGTCACCCCTTTTAGAGGGTGTGCCACCTTCCTGGACCCTCACCTGGCCTTCTAGAAACTCAAGAAGGAATTCTAGAGTTTGAGCTAGCCTCCAGGCATCTATTTTCCACCTCCATTGAGGCAGGACAGAAATTCATCTTGTGGTATTTGAACCCGGGCCCCTGCCTCTATAGGTGGACACCATTAACCACTAAGCCACCTTGGCTTGTCTTTTTGGTGTTCCTTTTTTGGAGTCACTCTTGCCATGGTGAGGAGCATTACTCCAACAATCTCCCCCTTGCGCATCACCCATGGCATTCGTCCGTGCTCAACCTGCAACTGGAGAGCCTTTCTCCTCATGGGAGGTGAGCTCATGCTTTATTGCTCCCTCCCACTCAGCCCCATCCTTCTTGTGCACTGCCTCCTTCACACTCCTCTTGCGTGAAGAAGACTTGTGCGAACCCAGTCCAGATGTCCTCGGCGGCATCGTACCTTTTTGTCCTTCTTCGTACACGGCTGCTCATGCGGAGCTCTTGAGGCGGTTGTTCTTGTTGCTGTCCCCTTTTGGCACCATCCTCTCCAAGCGCCTGGTCCCCCTCTCTTGGAGACCTTGGAGACATTGGTCGACTCCCCGCCTCCACGTCCATCTCCGGTGCTTCGGATTCTTCATCCGAATCGGCCGGAACAAATTCTGCCGCTTGCCCATCCCTCGGGCGATCCTCTCTAGCTGGTGCTGTTGCGAGGACGGCACCCTCATTTACATCCTCCAGCGTCTCCCCCTCAAGTAGTGGCAGCCACTCCCCCCTTTTGTAGAGACCTGCCTCCTCGTCTGTCCAACGGCTTTTCTCGTCGAACGTGACGTTGCGACTCCGCACAATCTGTTGCCTCCTTGGGTCAAAGAGCCGGTACGCTTTGCTTCCGCTCTCATATCCAAGGAAAATACACTGGCGGGTGCGCGGTTCCAGCTTGTTCCGTCCCTCACGTGCCTGCACCATCGCATGTGCAACACAACCAAATGTGCGGAGGTGACCCACCTCCGGCTTGTTCCTGCTCCACACCTCTTGTGGCGTCTTCCACACGTTGCTCTCCTTGTCCTTCAATGATTTCGTCGGCATGAGATTCATGATGTACGCTACTGTCCTTGCCGCCTCTGCCCAATACCGTTGTGTAAGGCCGGCTTCGCTCAACATGGATTGCACCATGTTAAGGATTGTGCGATTTGCTCTCTCTACGACACCATTCTGTTGTGGGGAGAGTGGAGTTGTTTTCTTCCACTCAATCCCCTTGCTCTTCATCCACCCAAGGCACACAGCATATTCACCGCCGTTGTCACTCCGGAACGCCTTCACCTTCAACTCTGCTTTCCGCTCCACATCTGCCACAAACTCGTGCATGCACACAAGGACCTCGCTCTTCCGCTTCATTGGGTAGAGGTAGAGTTCCGGATGTGGTCATTGATGAAGGTGAGGAAGTAGCGAGCTTCACCGATGGAGCTCTCAAGCGGTCCACACACATCTGTGTATACCACGGCCAGTTTTGACGATGCACGCGTCCCCTTGGCCACAAACGGCTACCGCGTTGATTTGCCAATGATGCATGGCTCACACACTGTCTCCTTGGTTCCATCAGGGCCGCTGATTTGGAGACCCCACACCACTTCCCTCTTAGCCATCTCCTTCGCTGTCGATGGAGAAATGTTGCAAAGTTGGCGGTGTCATAGGTCCAGGTCTCCTCCATCCTTCGTCGCAAGATTGGCGGCGTTGGACCCCGCCCAGCTGCTGAGGATCTTCGCACGTAGCAGGTACAAGTCGTCCTCCCTCTTGGCATGTACAATCACCTCACCTTTGCCCTCCTTGCGGATGACGGCCTCCTTCTTTGTGAAGAGCACCTCAAGTCCCTTGTCGGTAAGGCGGCTGATGGAGAGCAGATTTGCCCCAAAGTTGGGCATATGCACCACATCGTGGATGGTGCTCGTGACAGGTTTTCCATCCACATTTGACTCAATGCGGACGATACCCTCGCCGGCGGCCACCTCTGTTTTTCCATTGGCCACTGTCATGTATCTCTCCGAGGCGCCGTAGGTGACAAATGCCGCCCTGTTGCATTCCGTGTAGCGGCCTGATCCGGACTCAATGACGGCAACTCCCGGATCCTTCAAGTTGGTTCATTTGTACGCCATAAGGGCGTGCTCATCTTTCTTCCTGCCTCGTTGCGACCGATCTCTTTTCTTCTTGGGATAGTTGCGCGCGTAGTGGCCCTCCTTGCCGCAGTTGAAGGACTCCCTCTTCTTGTCATCCTTCTTGGTGCCCTGTTTTGCACCCTTCCACTTGTCGCCTCGGCCACCACTTTGAGGATGAACCGTGTAAGCTGAACTTGATGCCGTTGCACTCTCTCGACCGCCACGTCACATCCACTCATTGCGCACGTACTCAGCAACCTTAGGGTACTTCACCTCGTCGGAAGGACAGCCACCAAGGACTGTGATCATGGGAATCCAGCTGTCTGGCAAGGCCACAAAGAGGATCATAGCTTGCAACTGAGAGTCAACCTCCCAACCAGTGGCCACGCACTCCCCTGCGAGTGACTCAATCAGCTGCATGATCTCCATGACGTTGTCGCCTTCATTGGCTCGGAGGGTGATGAGCCGTTTGAAGATGAAGAGCTAATTGGCAAGGTTGCTTGACTGGTAGATGGAGCATAGTTTTGACCATGATTCTGCGGCCTGGGTGCATCTTTGGATAAGTTCAAGTGTGGCGGGCATAACGCGGACACAAGGAGCGCCAACGCCTTTTTGTTGCGCTCCTTGTATGCCTCCTTTACCTCAGCCGTTGCAGTCTGTGGTGGAGCAGTCTCATCACCCTTCACAAGCTCAAGTATTCCCTTGTCGTCGAGGAAGACCTCAAACTGCCACCTCCACAAGGCAAAGCTTGTCCCATCAAATTCAAGGACAGCGCAGCTGCTCTCTTGCTCGCTGGTCGCCATGTCTTGCTGTTGTAAGCGTGAAATCAAGCTGGCTTTGAACCCCTTAGAGGCATGGGCCCATAACCCTTTGTTGGCCTGAGGGTGAGTGTGCACCCCGGAGGGTCCCTATCAGTGGATGGTTCACACCACCAACTGTTTTTGGAGAGACCGGAACTGTGACAGATTCTATGGCTTCTAGAGTGGCCCTTGACAGACTGTCCTTTTCCCACCTAGGAAGGCATCCCTTCCTTCCTCTAGAAGCTTCTGCCCTTTCCTAGATTCCTCAGCTTGCTTCTAGTAGGAGGGAAGGTGTCCAGAAGACCAAGACACCCCTAGATGCCTTGTAGGACAAGTCACCCCTTCTAGAGGGTGTGCCACCTTCCTGGACCCTCACCTGGCCTTCTAGAAACTCAAGGAAGAATTCTAGAGTTTGAGCTAGCCTCCTGGCATCTATTTCCCACCTCCCTTGAGGCAGGACAGAAATTCATCTTGTGGGACTTGAACCCGAGCCCCTGCCTCTATAGGTGGACACCATTTACCACTTTGTGCCACCTTGGCTTGTCTTTTTGGTGTTCCTTTTTGGAGTCGCTCCTGCCATGGTGAGGAGCATTACTCCAACAGGCACTGAGTTCAACATGTATGCAGTAATGGCCAAGTGTATTGTGCATGTACCAACACATTACCTGTAGTCACAAAGAACGGCCTCTGTGCTTCCATTTGTGTCCAATCAGCTCCTTGTACTCAGAGGTGTTTGAGGAGGAGGAGCCGTCTGCAGACTCCCAATTCTCAGTCTGTATAATCACGTAGTCGGAGGCTTTTTCCTCCTCTGACCAGTCCAAGGAGGAGGATGCTCCGTCTGTTTTGCTTTGTGCTGCTACGTTGGGAGTCCCAGGGCCGTCTACCTGTGAGCAAAACAGGGGGTCTGCTGCGTCGCCTGCAGTGGCAGATTGAGCTCCTGCTTCATCACGTACGGTAGAAATTCTCGGTACTGCACCACCCTCTGCACGATTTCCTACTACTTCTCACCAGATATAGCATTGTTTTTTATCGTTGTTGCGAAGTCCCCGTTTGTCACGAGCTCAACCTCAGGTGCAACACCTAAGTCACCCCCATTGGCTCGACCCTCTCTTGGTTGACCCCTACCTCGTCCACCATCATCACACACTCTGCATCCTAGAGCAAGCTGTGTTGCACGAGTTGCTGCAACATTGGCTGGTAAGACGGCTGGTGGATGACTAGCTAGCCCGTAGTGGCTGCAGATGCGGTCCCTCTTGCTAAGCTCAAACCGGTCCTTGCGCTTGCTCTTTGGCTTGCCAGTACCTCACTTCTTTCCAGGTGGGCCCCACCCTTTCTCTACATAGTGCACGTCTCGCAAGTTGACCCAAGGCATTGGGAGGCGGTATGTCCACTTCCACACCATTTTCGTCAGGTGTATGTCCACATACATTTACGGGTTGACTCCCGCATCCAAGAGAAGGCTGACCACGTGTTGGCATGGGCAGCCATACTCGGCCCACTAGCCGCAACTGTACTTTATCGCTTTGCAGTCCACCTCTTGCCCAAAGAGGCTCTTTGGGCCCAACACAGCCCCCAGAGAGTGGTCCTGTCAGGATGATATCGTACTCACGGGCATGTTGTGTGTTGTTCATCATCCCATCAGTGATCTGGAAGAGCGTAGTCTCACAATCATGCGTAAGCTTCCGCCGTTTTGCAAACAACATTTTCACCCATACATACAACTACACAAATTAGTGGAAGGGGTATAGATGGTGGAGGTCCATGATGCGCGCGTTCAGCGACTCGGCCGCATAGCTGGTCTTATATCCACAACATACTATGTGTATGTAGATCATGTTCCACCTATCCAGTAGGATATCCGGTTCTCCTCCACTGCTCAAGACATACTCCAGGCCTTGCTTGGACACCCGTGAAAGATTGTCTTGAGCGCGCTTGAACTCCCTGGCGGTTCAAGCGTACGGGAGGGTCCAGAAGAGGTCCGCTGTCAACCGACCTGCTTAGGCCTGCACCATCTCTTGGATGTTCCACGTATAGAAAGTGTGCGTTGCACTTCGCATCTCGCGGGCCACGGCATAGAGGAGCCCTCCATCAGGGTTGGAGATGCTCACTGTTCCACGCTCCCGTGCCATGGGATACGCCTCCAACAGTCATTGCACGAACCACGCCCACATCTCCTTCTTGTCATGACCACATAGCTTCCACGCCATGGGCACAAAGTGGTTGTTGGCGTCCCAGTACTAGGCAATGAGGAGCACCTGTTTGAAACAGTTATTCAAAAAATTAGCATCCATTGTTATCAGGCGGCGAACATGGTTCCACCCTTGTCACATGCTTTGGGACCGACGAAGGCCCGACAGAAGAGACCGTTCTTGTCCTCCTTAGTGCACGCCACGGTCCATGGGTCCACCCTCTTCAATTGGAAGGCATACTGTGCATATCCATCCCTATTTACATACCGGTCTTTCAACGTAGCGAGAAAATTTCATAATAGGATAGGAAATCAGGCACGTAAACCTTTGTAACGTAGGTTGGGAAGAGAGTGTCTTCTCCACCATCAACTTCTCCTGGGCTGCCTTCTTTGCTCGGTAAACGACTGGGTAGTGGACCTTCTTGTTGGTCCGTGCCTCGACAATCAGTTACAACGTCTTCGTGTCGGCGGAGGGCTTCTTTTTTATCGTGTGCTTGATGTGGCATAGGACCCATGCAGCGTGCCGCGTCTGATTGCCCTTCTTTGTCATTGGGTACATTTGTGGCTGTCGACATACTCGATCACGGTGATGTTGCCGTATATGCGCTAGTAACGCTCCTTCAGTAGCCATGCACAACACGCGGTTTTCCACATACCGTAGCGTACCTCAAGGTGGGTGGGCTCATTACAGAACAGAATAGCGGCATGCTGTGGTCGATTGCATAATCTTGGATAGCTTCCCGACAGGCCTCCATGATGCAGAAGGCTCTGCCGCTCGGGAAATTTGTGCATATTGCGCTCCCCTTGCATGCGCGAGCAGGGTGAGCGACTTGAACATTTATGCTGATTTTGTCCGGTGGGGACGGTGGAGATTCCTCATCAGATGACCTTTCATAAAAGACTCAAGCAACCATGAAAGACATGTGCATAGCAGAGAGCGTACATCAAATTAGCAGGAGAACCAACCTCGTTGGCTACGAAGCCATTTCTACGGACATAGTGGGTTCAACCCTCCCGCACGGTAACCAAGAAAGGGATGGATACGCTGGCTTCCGCCAACCTGCATCATGCACTCCTCAACGCGCTCAGGAGAGCACAAAGTCATACGCTCTACAATATTCACGTGACAGTTGCAGTCGTGATCCTCCCAATCGGTGAATAGTAAGGAGGACTCGGGTGGTAACAAGAGACGAGGACCTCAAGAAGATCGTCGTCCTCGTCGTCCGGGTAGTCGCCTCCAGTGGCGTAGAAAATGGCTGCCATCTTGGTGGAAAGTGGGTAGAACAATGTATGCCATGCATTGTAGTATGCACCCTACACACATTCTACATTTGGCAAACCCACCCGTCAGCGTGAGGAGTGTCATCCCGGAGACAGGGGCACGTTGCGACAAACCAGCGACATTGGAAGGACATGACCAATACACATGAACGATGACCAAACTGTCATGACCCATACGGACGACAAGAGAGAACGTCCATATTGCTCGGGGGTTGGACAGCTCACTTGGGACACTTGAGCAGTATATAATCAGTGGTAAGTGTACTTTAATGACAAGTGTCAAAACGATGTAACATATACATTCAAGTGACGAGTTTGGAATGAAGTATAGTCGGGGTCCTTGGGTCGAATGTCAAGCAACGCGTGCAGAGTCGCGACGTGAGTGGTCAGATTTGAGAAGGTCCGCCAAAAATTCAGGTGTCTTCGAGAGTTGACGGTGAAGATGCGCGATGCATCTTTGTAAATCCAGATTCCTCGAGAGTCATCGAGAAGTGGACCAAAAAGGCCGTGACACTTATGTTCGTAGGTTCGCGAGAATGGTTGAAGCTGTTACAAGGTTCGGGAATATCCACCGGGGGCGAGGCAGTTGGCCAGGTAGCCCTTGGCCGTCGGAGTGAATATCGCGGTCTTTGCGACGCGATGGGCTGCTTTTCGAATAACAAAAATGCCCATTCTAGAAGATTAGGGACTCGTGTACGTCGAGTGCGCAACACCTTTTGCCACCTGTTGATCGCAACCCTCAATCGGGATGGCCTCAATCAATGGGTGGGTGTGTAGGCTGGTTGGTGGGGGGGGGGAGGATTTGCCAACGGTTGACAAAGTGTCGATGGGCATTTTTTCACGCGAGTCCCCCCCTCCCCCGCCCCTCCACCCCTCAATGCTATTGCGGCTTTCTATCGCGAAGACCACGATGGAGGACTGCGATCTAGCACCACATGCCCGATTTGACAATGCTTAAGCTGAATAATGCATCTAAGTCCGAGCATAGAGAAAATCGTTGGGCGAATGGGGCTTTCTGTTGTCGAACAGGGGTGGATGGGGCTTGTTCTTTGAGGGCAGGGGCGAATGGGGCTCATTGTTCCAACAGAGGGGCGAATAGAGTTTGGTTTACTGACGGAAGGGTATATGAGAGTAGCCGGTAACAAAAACAGGGGGTAATCGGCACTTTCACTGGCGTGCGCGCACCCTCAAAAATTAGAACGGGGTGCCCAGTATGGACCAAGTTAAACCAGCTATATCCACAGGTCGAAAAAAAGGAACGACGTATCCGCGCCACAAGCTATGTCGTCGCTACATGAAATTCAGGGTCGGAATGCTGACGTCATCAAGCTCCTTGAACAATCACAAACCCCTCTTTCGAGGTGATTGTGATTGTTCGAGGGAGGGGTTTGCGTGAGGTTTGCGTGGGGGATCTGAGACAGCCCTGCAATGCGAAGACATCTGTTGGGCCCCGCTACCGCAGGGCCCAGCAAATGCCCGCGCAAAAACAAGGAAAAACCCTCAACCCTGGATGTGATTTGGGGCTGGGTTTGAAAGTATTTTGTATGCAAACCAGGCTGGTTTGTATGCCATGGGAAAAAATCGATTATTGAAATGGGTGTTTTCGCTCGATCGTGATGGAGCGATGACCCTTTTGGTTTTTTATACGCGCAAACCCCCTATTACGATGTTGGGTTTTATGTTTTGCGCGAGCAAAGCCCGCGCAAAACATATAAAACCCTACATCGAATTGTGGGGTTCGCGCGTCAAAAAAGAAAACGGTCATCACTCAATCGCGATCTTGCGAGGGAGTGACGTTCGCGATCGAGCGACGGTCACATGACCCTCATCGCCATGCTCGATCAGCGCGGCATGTGGCTGATCGAGCATGGTGAGCGAGGGCCGGATACATCGTTCCTTTTTTTAAACAGGTGGGTATGCCATGTCAGAATTTAGACTCGCGGGTATGCCAGCTTAATAGTTAGCGCAGTGCGGGTATCCGAGCTATTACGCCCTAGCTCAAATCAGAAAACGGTGAAAATGCCGATTACCCCCTGTTTTGTCACCCATGACCCTCATATACCCCTCCGTCGGAACAATAAGCCCCATCCGCCCCTCCGTCGGATCGATAAGCCCCATTCGCCCCTCCGTCGGAGCGATAAGCCTGATCCGCCCCTCCGTCGGAGCGATAAGCCTCATCCGCCCCTCCGCTGGCACGATAAGCCTCATTCGCCCCTACCCATGAACAATAAGCCCCATATACCCCTCGATCGGGTTTCGAAGTAAAATCGTAGAAAATGTCATAAAATAAGCCTAATATACCCATGGTTTGTGATGTGACGCAAGACGACCAGCGAAACGGATCCCTACCCTAGACACCTGTTGCCGAACGTAAATGCTTGCGTCTGCGTAGAGGCTCGGCATGGTACCGTCCCGACACCTGCGGCTCCCTGCTTAGGGGTGCGATCGGCCACACATGGCGACTGTTTGCTTTTCAAATACTCCGCCCGTACTCATGTCATTTGCGACGTCAAACCCGTACATATGTTCTGCATATATAACAGTGTTCGTCAAATTCGACTACTTCCTTCTCCCGTAATCGAGAGTACACGTAGCAAACCCCCTTGCGACATGTCCAAAGTTCGACATATGCGTCCTCTGCCACCGTTGCAACGCTGGGGTAACCATCCACCCACGGTGCATAATCCTTCCAGTTTTTGGCGCAACGTGCCCCCCCCCCCTCCGCCCATGGATCCCGGAACTGCGGTGGCGGAGTGGGCAAACATAAAGCGCGCATGGGACATCATCAATCCAAATACACCCGCGGACCCATACACCATGTGTTGGCAGTTGGGCGTCAAAGCACCCCATGCTCGCCCGTTGTACTGCCCACCGAATTGGGCGCCATGGATATCGGTGTGGCCACTCTCATGTTCGAGGTTGTGATGAACGTCAGCGTTTCCCTTTGTCTTCTGTCATATTGACGACTATGTGTAGGGCATTTTGGATTGAACTCTTTCAGAGATTATTAACAATATGCCAACCTTTCCCTCAT
Organism: Penium margaritaceum; assembly: GCA_023375785.1. NCBI lineage: Eukaryota > Viridiplantae > Streptophyta > Zygnematophyceae > Desmidiales > Peniaceae > Penium > Penium margaritaceum. The sequence goes on along the minus strand of SZWC01015426.1, from coordinate 4,763 downwards.
TATTAGTGTGAAATTAAGGAACAAA
>SZWC01015425.1:38215-69092 GCA_023375785.1 Penium margaritaceum | reverse complement strand
CCGTCTCTCCGTCCCTCCCTCCTCCCTCCCTGACTCTCTCCGTTCCTCCCCTCCTTCCTAATTTCTCTCTTTCCTCTCCCTCCTCCCCTCCCTCCCTCCCTCCTTCTTACTCTCCCTCACGTTCGTCTTCCTCTCCTTCCTTGCCACCCTCCCTTCTTCCTCCTCTCTTGTCCCCCCCTTCCGTTTCCATCCTTATCCCTTCCCTGGCCATCCCATTTTTTCCTGGTTCCTGCTCTCTGTCACCATCAAGAGCCTGTACTTTTTCCATTCTTCTGACTTGCTCTTTGTTGCGTGATTTCCTGCATTTGATGACCAGTGGTGCCACAACTACACCTCATCATTCCTCTTCCCCCTCGCAGAGCACTCAACTGAGGTGAAGCATGCCTTTTCAGGTAAAGGTCCAGCAGTGTGATGGCTGTTGCTTCTCCCTTGAAAGCTGCAAACCAGTGGCTGATTCGATTGTCCCATGTGCTTCTTCCCTTGCTCGAGCCCTTGTTTGTTGCTTGTATTGCTTTTTACGTTAGCACACCCCCCTCCCCTCCCCTCCTCTGTCCTGTTCTTTCCCTAACCTCCTGCCCTCCCGTCCCTCTTCCCATCGCTCTTTCCCTTCCCTCTACTCTCGCCCTCTACTAAAATGTCATTACCCTTGTGTGTTTATTGACCACCCTCGTCATGGAGCCAGCCAGGCTTGACTTAGTTCTAGAGTCGATGAAAGAAAATGGGGCTTCTCACAAAGGGGGTTAGGAAAACACGACTGCATGGAAGGGGACCAGTTGAACATACCTCTGCCCTTAGTGGTAGGATATGACTATTCAGATAAATTTACTTACCCTCTCTCTCCTGTTGTTGGGACCCCCATTTTGCACATCACCTTTTTTGCACACAACATTGCGAGAGATTTAAGGGCTGCATGATGCCAAAAAAAATGGAGGAAACCAAACATTAATAGTGAGAAACAACAAATCTTGAGAGCAAAATCTGTCATGTGAGTGATGAGTTCGAGGGGGCTCTTTAGAACTACGTCTAGGCAATTAGCATGAAAGTGCTCAAGAAACCACTAGTGGCCACACGTGATGAGAAAGCATGATGTCATTGCTCTTCAACCATTGGTCTCGAAAGGGTGAGTCTGGTAGTCATTCGCTCAACCAACGCGTCAACTGGCAATTGTAAAAACATTCTAGGAGGCTCCCTCGTGATGCTACTGTGGACTTGCAAGAGTGTCCTGGATGGCAACTGATGTTGTCATGAAGCCAGGTGCGTATTCTTTTGAAACATACATTTGCAATGATGGTTGGCAATCAACAATCATAGTCCTCAAATGGTCAGACGTTGGGGCAACAATTCCAATGGGTAGTCCAGGTCTACTATCCTTATGACCAAGAATGTCATGTTACATGGTGGAACTATGTGCACACTTGCAAACGAAGGTGTTGTCTCAATTGATGGATTCATAACGGGGCACCGGACTCTGAGGACAGATTCAATCAAGAGTTCAGCTCTAGTCTACCGTGTTAGTTTGTCTACCAAACACGCAAGCGACCTCTTCACTCCTTCCACTCATACACACACTGTTCTTGTAGGTGACTGAGTATAACAGAAGCTATGGAGCCGTGCATCACTGGCGTCTCTGTCGGGTGCAAGATCAGTGGGCTCGACCATGCTCACCTCTGTTGGAGCTGATATCTTGCTGTTCCAACCATTTGGTGATGAACCATATGATGGCTAAAACATGAGAGATTCACTGAGAGATGCATGCACCACATACACTCGTGGTCGATGTGGTTTGTGATTTCATGTACCTTGCATGCTGTGCTTCCTATCTCGTTTTTGCCCGGGTTGCTGATCCTACGGGGCCACACGCTCAGTTGCTCTGAGGTGTGAGAAACCACGGCGACCTTTTGGCCGACCGGTTTGGTTCGATCCCGGGGTGGCGACTTGGTCCCGCTTTGAACTCTTCGAGTGGGTGGCCCAGCCAACCGCGGCTAAGAGATGGCTGGTTCCTTACTCTCGTTACTCTCGCTCTCGCTACTCAACTAAGCACGTTTTCCGCCAACTTCTTGTTCCACCATTGCTGTGACTACTATGTGCGTTGAGCTTGTGTAGTACTGAGTGCATGTCGGCCTTCTGTCGCTGCCTACTGGTATCAAAGCAGGAGGGAGAGAACCCTCCACTCAATCGATCCACAGTGGACTGTGGTGCAGTACACGCAGTTTGGCGCTGAACCTGCCACGGCACTCTCGCCTCGGCCCACCGCACTCTCCACCGCAACGGGCCAGCAGTCCTGCTGCTCCACTACTCACTACGACGCTTGTCACTCCTCGTCCACGCTTTCTGCACTTCAGTACCGTCAAAGTGCTCCTCGCCAGCGGTCTCACGGTTCTTCAGCACTGTGATGCCGAGGCTCTCTTTCGAATGCCTCTCAGTTTCCCAAGAGGTCCTGAGCCCAACGTACCTCCGCACGTTTGGTGCCCTCCGGTCTGCTGTGTCTCAAACAGCTCCGGAGTTCCGTAGTCTTTCTGCCGTGCGCTCTTCTCCTCTCTCTCTTAATCAGCAGTAGCAACAGCAGCCGCTTTTGCGGCCTCACCTGCCACCCTGCGGTGCCTGCCCTTGCTCTTCCAGGCCTTCAGCACCTCAGCAACACCACAGTTCTGCTGATCTTCGGTCTCACGATTCTGCATCATCATGACACCGAGGCTCTCTTGTCACGGCTAACCATCTTTTATTGGCCTCACCTTTACTCCCGACCACTGTGTCTCAACAGCTCCGCAGTCCCACGGGTTTGATGCCCTACGCTCTGCCTCTCTCTCTTTTCACCAGCAGTAGCAGTAACAGCCGCTTCTGCGGCCTCACCTGCAACCTTGGCTGCAACACCGAACACTGGACCCGCCCCTACCTCTCGAAGGGGCCCTCGTGATGGCACATGCCTCGACGAACTGGTTGATCGCCATGAGGAGGCGTACATTGCGGCGTGGTTGTGTCTCCACCGCTGTTGTGACAGCCCTGGGTACCATCCCGAGGATGACTATGATCATGCAGAAGACGAAGCGCGTGAAGACGCTACTACGTACGCGGCCCACTACCAGTCGGCCTCGGACGACTCACCGATCGTGCAAAACGCGCCAACGGTGCCGCCACGTGAGCAACGTCACCCCTCATCTCCGGTGAGATCTCCTGTTGCCCGTAGAACGCGTCAGCAAAGCCAGTGTGCTGCTCAAAGTGCGGAGGTTCCAACTACACGAGCAGCCCCAACCAAGCAAGCCGAGGCAGCCGTGAGTTGCGTTGCGTCTCCTGCTGCATCTCATACTGTTGCTGCATCACCTGGACCTGATATTCTCAGTTCTCTGGAAGCAACACTTGTTTCCTGTGCTGGTGTTTCATGTACTTTTGCTGCTACAGCGCATGCTACACGTGCACCTGCCAGAACTGCTACTGGCAGAGCTGTTGAGGCCTATGCTGTAGCAACCACTGACCAGGGTCCTCTCCTAAAAGCCGCAGTCAACATGGCCACGCAAGTCGCAGCAGCAGCAGCCTCAACCGCCAATCTCTCCAGCGACGTAGCCTCCATCCAGATCTCCACCTCCCACGTATCTCCTCCTCCCACGTATCTCCTGCATCAGCACCTTCATCATTTGGTCACCACATTCACGTCGCAGTCAAAACTACAGCTGCCTTCTCCTCCCTCACAGGCACTGCACTTGCTGGAATTGCCTGCATCATCGTCACCACCTCGTCCTCACTGGTAGCTATTGCTGCTTCTGCGGCATCTGCATTGCCACCACTGTTGGCCTTGTAACGTTAGCATTGGTGAGCTTCCAGCATCTTGCTGCTGGGGGACTCGCTTCTGCTTCCTCCTTTTCTTCCTTTTGTGGCCGTGTTCTTGCCTTAAGACTGCCCTGCAGCTCCACTCGGCCAGACATCATTCTCCATTATTTCCCACGCCCACTGCAGCAAGGGAAACACTGCCAAAGATTTCTTGAGTGATCCTCACTCATCATGCCTGTCGACGATGACCAGTATGCAGCTCTGTAGGAAGAGCTACACAAAGATTGTGATGCTCAACCGATTGCAACCTGTATTGCGCACTACACCTGCTGCGTCAACTGCTGCTGACATTGCTGCTGCATTCTCCACCTCCCCTACTTCAGCATCCAACACTTTTGGCTCTCTATCCTCGAACTCACTTGTTGATGTAGCAGCACCAATAGGCGCCGCTGTACCCATAGCTATTGCACAGCCTGCCCAACGCAAACCTGATTTTGGCTCAGTGCCACCGCACTTGACCTCTAACCTCTCTTTTGATCCATGGGAGGTTCATTGAAGTGCTTGGGCACAAGGTGAGCAGCTCTGGGAGTGTTATCATGTGCCCAACGTCGTTGCTAATCCTCCCTTTGTACCCACTGGCTCTGAGTCTGTGCATGCTGTACGTGCTCTCATTTGCGCTGGACCCGATGATCTCACTGATGAGATAGGGTCCTATAATGCTGATACTGCTCGCCGCACGCCTGCCGACCCTGTTGGCGCCTACGCTCTTATCAAGTGCCGCATAACTACTACTAGACATGCTGCACAGAGTATCCTCACTGTATAGTTCAACACGCTCTCCATGCGTGCAGACGAGACTGCTGATGCCTACTGGGCCTGCAGCCTTCGTCTCCTGAAAGATCTTTGCAAGGCGGCCCCTGGCCAACTACCTGCCGTTCTCTCCATTGTCAACGACCTCCCTGCTGTTCTCTCTCACATCTTCAGGGAGGTGAAGGCCTCTGAGCTTGAGCGGCTTCCGGCCGGGCCAGTGCCTGCTAACTCTCCGTCACACATTGGGGCCCTCTGGGAGTTCACCTCCCAACGTCTCACTGATTGGTGGAACGCTCTTCAAAACAAACAAATTCACCGTACAGCAGTTCCACCTGCCACCACCGCAGTGCCCTCCATATCATCCTCCTCTACCTCATCCTCTTCTCCGCCCCCCTCAGCCACAACTCTTCTCAACCAAGGTGGGGGAGGTGGGGACCGTGGTCGTGGTCGGGGCAAGGGCAGCGCCAGCTCTGGCTCTGGTGGCCATGGCGGCCGTGGAAAGGGCAAAGGTGCTAACAACACCTCCTCTATCCCTTCCACCTCCAGCACTGTCACATGCTGGAACTGCACCTCCGTCAGCCATTCTGCACCCAAGTGCCCGTCACCACCAGACAACAAGCGCCTCTCCTCCGCCATGCGTGCACACTGGGTGCTCTCCTCTGGTGGTTCCGGGAGTGCCTCTTGCACGGCCTCATCTTCCCTTTCCTCTACTCCCACTGGTAGGGGGACACCCGTCGCCACCTACGCTATAGTATACAGCACCGCTGTTGCTCCACCCCTCCTCCCCTACTCCTGGGGTTGGCCTTCGGGGTATGGTAGGCCCGTCTTCTACGGCTTGCCATCCGGCGCCTCCTCTCCACCCATCAGGTTGTCTCCGTCCTATCGCCCATCCTCTGGGGTGGTCATCACGCTGAATCCTCCTAACGACGAGCGTCAGTTGGATGCAACACTGTATCACGTCGTTCGCGAGTGCCACCTTCGTGATCAGGGAGGTGAGAGTGAAGGCTTCGGGTTCGAGCTTCATGCGTTTGTCGCTGATGGGACATTATGTGGTTGTTCGTCCAGTCATGTTCTTGGTTGTCCTCCTCCCGATGTCTCGTGGATTGATTAGTGGCAGTCAGTGCATTTGCCTCGTTGTCTTGCCGCCTGTGGTCAGCGTTTCTCTCATCACGCAGCCCTTGCCGTAGTGAGTCATGACCCCTCCACTATTCGTGCGTCGGGTGACTTCTGGATCCTTCATTCAGGCGCCACCCACCACATGACCTCGTCGCGTGTGTCCTTTGTCTCCCTTGGCCCTGTTGGCTCTCTTTCATTTGTCTGTACCGGCTCACGCCAATTGCTACCGGTCCGATGGGTTGTTGTTGTATGCTTCGTTGACCCTAGGAGAGAACTGTTCTTGCCAGATGTCCTGTACGTTCCATCGCTCGAGCTGAGTCTTCTCTCTGTTGCGACACTCGACAACCAGGGCATGGACTTCTCGTCTAGTCGCGGAATCGTCTTTGTCTCACACCGCACATCTGGCCGCATTCTCTTTCAAGGCACACGTTGTGACCGTCTGTTCCGCGTCCCTACATTTGCACCCTCTCCTGCCATTGCTGCCCATGTGCATGTCGCGTGCTCACTCACACCCGCTCATGCACAACTGCTGCATCGCCACCTGTGCCACATCCATACCGCAGCCATTGACTGTTTGCTTCGTGTTCTCCCTGCCAATGGCCTTGATGCCGCCACGTTTTGGACTCCTTGTTCCCCTGACTGTCTTGACTGTGCTCATGGCAAAATGCATCAATCCTCATTCTCCACTTCAGAGTCTCGCACTTCTCATCCTCTTCACTTGTTGCATGATGATGTCATGGGCCCACTCCCTCATGACTATCTTGGAGGTGTTCGGCGTTACGTTCTTTGTCTCACATATGACTTTTCTCGCATGCATTGGGTATTTGCCCGCAAACAAAAGAGTGACGTTTGCTCCACCCTTGAGTCCTCGCTACCCCACACTGAAGTCGTATACGGTCATTGTCTTCGTGTCTTTCGTTGTGACCGTGGCTGTGAATTCACTAGTCCCACCTCTCGTTTCCTATCCTCTCGCGGTGTGACTGTCAAAACCACTGCTCCCTACATGCCCCAACAAAATGGTGTGTCTGAGCGTTGGAACCGGACACTTGCCGATGGTGTTCGCACTCTCCTTGGTGCCTCTGGTCTTCCACCCTTGTTCTCTTTCGAAGCCATGTCCTACATGACGTGGGTCTGGAGTCGTGTTCCGCATGGTCCCCTCCCACGCCATGTCACACCATTCGAATGATGGTTCGGTCATCGTGCGGACCTCCGTCTTGCTCGCATCTAGAACACTTCGCTGCCGTTTGGCTCCCTGAGGACCTCCGTGACGGCTAAGGCTGCACACGAATCCTTGGATTCGTGAATCTGTTTCACAAATCCCGAATCCGGATCCGGACTCACGAATCCGGATCTAGGATCGAGTCTCATTCGGGGATTCGGGAATCCATTAACGAATCTTGGAAGGCGTAGAGGGTTTGGGGGGGGGGGTATTCAACTGGTCCCGCTCACGTCCGACTGTCGAGAGATGACGCTTCTGAATTCAACTTCCGAAGTTTCGAAACTCCGAAAGCTGACAGTCGCGCAAACCTGCAGAAATCGTGCATGTGCCACGTCAACGGCCTAACACATGCATGAAATCAGCGACCAGGTATTTGCCACTCGTTCGCACGTTTTCCATGAGCGAGCAGCGATTCCGTGCACAAGATCTTGCAGGATATTCGACGGGCGTGCGAAAACCTGACTCGCGTCGATGGGACATGCTAGGTCATCTATGCCTGGCGTCCGGCCAATCAGGTGTCAGACTTGACTGGCAAGCCTGGCTTCCGGAGCGATCGGGCACTGCCACACCACTTTTGCAAAGAACGGGAGTTGCACTAGATGGCATCCTACATTTATTTTAGCAGCCGTGCATTTTCTTGGCTACTGCCAAGACTAAGACCACATCAAAGGATTCTCCAGGATTCGTGAATTCACAAGGATTCGCGAATCTTGGATTCGGATCCGCGAATCCGGATCTAGTGGTGGATTCGGACTCGCAAATCCAAATCCGGCTTCAGATTCATGAACCGGATTCGGTGTGCAGCCTTAGTGACGGCAAACTAAGCCACTGTGCTTGCTTATGTACCTTTCTCAGGGGTCTCCGCCATGTCAAAATCCTGGTGTTCTTAAGACTCCGATCGTGCACGCGTTGTTGATTCTCGTGATGCCCTCTTCTTTGAGGATGTCTTTCCTTGCAATCTATCCCATGTCGCTCCACCCTCTTCCTTATCCTCGCTCCATCAGCTTAGGGGGGGTGGGTCTCTTACAGCCTCCGGTCTCGCTAATGCACCCCCAGTTGCCTCAGCTCCTTCCATTTCCAACCCTCCTCTTCATGCACATCATGCATCTGCCTCTGACACTCTGCTCAGCACCCCTTCTCCTTCCTCATCCAACCCTTCCACAGAGACCTCCCCCTCTTCATACTCTGAGTCTATACCAGTGCCTCCCAGCAATTCTCCCTTGTCATCTAAGACCGTGGCATAGTCACTTCCCCACACTGTCACTGAGTCTTCTTTACAGCCCGTGATCTCTAGTGAGACTATCACTCCGCTAGTCGTAGATGTCCCTTCAGTTGTGTGTGAGCCCTACACTCGTGGGGGGCGGCTCCGTTCACTTCCTCACCGCTCTATCACACATTCCACTAAGTCATCTCAGTGTCGCACTCGCTCTTGTGCCCACCCACTACAACTGGCTCCACCGCCAGACCGACTCGCCTTGATGCACTGGATCTTGCGGTGGGCGTGGTCCACCCCAACTTAGCATTGGGTTGTGCACTGGTCGCTCATGAGTACCACAGTGCTTTGGATGCTTCAGTTGCCAACTATGTCGCCGCGTGCTTTGCAGCCAGCGGTCCCTCACTTCGTATAGAGTCCACCACTGTGCGCTAGGCAAGGGAGGCAGCTGATGTTGACCTCTGGGAAAAGGCCATGCAAGAGGAGCTCATAGTCCTGAACGAGCATGAGGTCTTCGTCCTTGTTGACCTCCCCCCAGGCCGCAAGGCTGTCTCATCTTGCTAGATACTTCGGCATAAGCTAAGGCCGGACGATACAATAAAAGGGTACAAGGCACGGCACACCAAGGGATTCTCCCAGATCCCTGGCGTCAATTTTAACAAGACATTTGCCCCTGTGGGACGTTACGTTACAGCTCGAGCTCTCTTGAGCCTGGTTGCCCAGCACGACTGGGAATTGGAGTACATGGACGTCAACAATGCATTCCTACATGGACGCCTTGACGAGGAGATCTACATGGTGCAGCCTCCAGGCTTCACAGATGGCACAAACAAGGTCTGGCGGCTGCGTAAAGATCTCTACTGGCTCAAGCAGTCCCCTCATTGCTGGAACCTAGAGATCTCGACCACCCTTGAAAAGGGTGGCTACCGTCAGAGCACCGTTGATCCTGTGCTCTTTCTGAGTGCACCCTCACAGCCCTTGGTTGCAGTCTTGGTCTACGTGGATGTCCTTATTACGTCACCCACTCCCTCTACAGTGCAGCCTGTGAAAGACTTATTGCTGTCCACTTACAAAAAGAAGGAATTGAGTCCAGGTCGGGTGTTCCTGGGCGTGGAGCTTGAGCGGGACCTCCAGCGCCGGAAACTACACGTCCATCAGGTTGCCTACATTCGCACCCAGGGGGAGCGTTTCTCCTCCATGCGCACTCACATCCCCACTACATCGACACCCATGAAAACATCTGGACAGCGCCTCCTGAAGTCACTCGAAGTGACTCAGCTGGGTGAGACTGTCGCGGTCACCGATTACCTCAGTGTGATTGGGTCTCTCATGTACCTTCCCACCACCAGTAGACCGGACTTGGCCTTCGCGGTCAACTTCCTTGCTCAATTTCCTAACAACCTCGACACAATCACCTCGAGGTTGCACTACGTGTCGTTCGCTACGAACTCTCTACTACACGTGTGGGACTGTACTACAGGTCACAACCCTCTGTGGTGATTGATGGCTACACTGTCAGTGACTACGCCCACGATGTAGGTGCTCATAGCCGCACCGGCTATATCTTTCTCGTGGGTGGAACCGCTATCTTGTGGAAAAGGGGTAAGTAGGGTTGTGTTACGCGTAGCTCCATTGAGGCTGAGTATGTTGCCCTTGGCGGAGGTACGTGTGAGAGTGTCTGGCTTTCTCGCTTCCTTCAACTGCTGCATGTTCTCATTTGCTGCATCACATTATACTGTGACAATCATAGCACCAAGGCGATTGCTAAGCATGATGGCATGCATCATTCACGCACAAAGCACATCAACATTGAGCATCACTTTGTACGTGAGCCCATTGGCGCAGGAGAGGTCAATGTCGTCTGGGTCGACATTCGTCAGCAGCATGCAGACTTTCTTACCAAAGCTCTGAGCAGTGGGATGTTCAAGGCAACTATGCATGCAGTTGGCTTGTTGCGTGCACGCGATGCTCATGGCTTAATTGACACCCTTTGTCTGTCCCTCTCATTGTGATCATTTGTGTGGTGTATGGGCTGTTTGTCTGAGGGTCATGGGGGAGTGTTAGTTTGTCTACCAAACACGCAAGTGATCTCTTGACTCCTTCCACTCATACACCCACTATTCCTGCAGGTGACTGAGCATAACTGAAGCCATGGAGACGTGCATCACTGGCGTCTCTGTCGGGTGCAAGATCAGTGGGCTTGACCATGCTTGGCTCTTTTGGAGCTGATATCTTGGTGCTCCAACCATTTGGTGATGAACCATATGATGGCTAAAACATAAGAGATACACCGAGAGATGCATGGACCACATACGCTCGTGGTCGATGTGGTTTGTGGTTTCATGTACCTTGCATGTTGTGCTTGCTATCTTATTGTTACCCGGGTTGTTGATCCTACGGGGCCACACGCTCAGTTGCTCTGAGGTGTGAGAAACCACGGCGGCCTTTTGGCTGACCAGTTTGGTTCGATCCCGGGGTGGCGACTGGGCCCCACTTTGAACTCTTCAAGTGGGTGGCCCAATCAACCTCGGCTAAGAGATGGCTGGTTCCTTACTCTCGTCACTCTCGCTCTCGCTACTCAACTAAGAACGTTTTTCACCAACTTCTTGTTCCACCATGGCTATGACGATTGTGTGCGCTGAGCTTGTATGGTAGTGAGTGCATGTCGGCCTTCTGTCACTGCCTACTGGTATCAGAGCAGGAGGAAGAGAACCCCCCACTCAATCGATCCACAGTGAACTGTGGTGCATCACACGCAGTTTGGCGTTGTACCTGCCACGGCACTCTCGCCTCGGCCCGCCGCACTCTCCACCACAACGGGCCAGCACTCTTGCTACTTCACCACTCACTACGACGCCTGTCACTTTTCGTCCAGGCTTGCTGCACTTTAGTAGCATCACACTGCTACTGACCAGTAGTCTCACGGTTCTTGAGCACTATGATGCCAAGGCTCTCTTGCCACGGTCGACCGCCCCTCACTTGCCCCAGAGGTCCTGAGCACAACGTACCTTCATAGGTTTGTTGCCCTCCAGTCTGCTATGTCTCAAACAGCTCCAGAGTTTTGCAGGCTTTATACTCTGCGCTCTGCTCCTCTCTCTCTTCATCAGCAACAACAACAGCAGCCGCTTCTACGGCCTCACCTACCACGCTATGGTGCCCGCCCTCGCTTTTCCACGCCTTCAGCACCTCAGCAGCACCACAGTGCTGCTGATCTTCGGTTTCACGGTTTTGCATCATCGTGACACTGAGTCTCTCTTGCCACGGCTGACCATCTTTCATTGGCCTCACCTTTACTCTCGACCAATGTGTCTCAACAGCTCCGCAGTCCCACGGGTATGCCGCCCTGTGCTCTGCCTCTCTCTCTTTTAACCACCACCAGCAGCAACAGCCGCTTCTGTAACCTCACCTGCAACCCTGGCTGCATCACCGAACACTAGACCCGCCCCTACCTTTCCAAGGGGCCCTCGTGATCGGACACGCCTCGACAAACTGATTGATTTCCATGAGGAGGAGGCAGACATTACGGCATGCTTGCATCTCCGCCGCCATTGTGACAACCCTAAGTACCACCCCGGGGAAGTCTATGATCCTACAGAAGACGAGGCGCGTGAAGATGTTGCTGTGTATGCGGCCTACTGTCAGTCGGCCTCGGACGACTCACCGACCGTGGAAAATACGCCAACAACGAGGCCGCCATGTGAGCAACATTACCCCTCATCTCCGGTAAGATCTCCCGTTATTTGCAGAACGTGTCGGCAAAGCCAGCGTGCTCCTCAAGGTGCGGAGGTTCCAACTACACCAGCAGCCCCAACCGAGCAAGCCGAGGCAGTCGTGAGTCGCGTTGCGTCTCCCGTAGTATCTCAGGCCGTTGCCGCATCACTTGTACCTGATATTCTCACCACTCTAAAAGCAACACTTTTTTCCTATGCAATTGTTTCATCTACTTTTGCTGCTACAGCGCGTGCTGCATGTGCACCTGCCAGCACTGCTACTGGTAGAGTTGCTGAGGCCTATGCTACAGCAGCCACTGACCAGGGTCCTCTTGTAGCAGCCATAGTCAACATAGCCACGCAGGTTGCAGCAGCAGGGAACACAGTTGTGGCAGCAGCAGCCTCAGCCGCCATTGCTCTCTCCAGTGCCATAGCCTCCATCCAGATCTCCACCTCCCACGTGTCTCCTGCATCGGCACCCTGATCGTTTGGTCACCAGATTCGCATCGCGGTCACAGGTGCAGCTGCCTTCTCCACCCTCACAGGCGCTGCACTTGCTGGAGTTGCCTACATCATCATCACCACCTCGTCCTCAGTGGCAGTTATTGCTGCTTCTCCGGCATCTGCACTGCCAGCACTGTTTACCCTACAGCATTAGCATTGGTGAGCTTCCAGCTTCTTGATGCTTAGCAACTCCCTTCTGCTTCCTCCTTTTCTTCCTTTTGTGGCCATGTTCTTTTGTTAAGATTGCCTTGCAGCTCCACTCACCCAGACATCAATCTCCCTTGCTTCCCACGCCCACTAGGACAAGGGAAACACTACCGAAGTTTTCTTGACTGATCCTCACTCATCATGCCTGTCGACGATGACCAGTATGCAACTGTGTAGGAAGAACTGCACAAAGAGCGTACTTCGCTTTGAGCAACCCTTACTGCACATCGTGTTGTTAAAGAAAAACTACGCATAGAACAGGGTGATTAATAGACTTTTGCCTACCACATTGCTGATCTCGTGCTCAGCTGCTTGCAACCTGTATTGCGCACTACACCAGCTACGTCTGCTGCTGCTGACATTTCTGCTGCATTCTCCACCTCCCTTGCTTCCGCATCCAACACTTTTGGCTCTCCATCCTCTAACTCACTTGATGTTGAAAATGCAGCAGCAGGCGCCGCTGCAGCCAAAGCTATTGCACAGCCCGCCGAACGCAAACCTGATTTTCACTCAGTGCCACCGCAGTTCACCTCTAACCTCTCTTTTGCTTCATGGACGGTTTGTTTCAGTGCTTGGGCACAAGGTGAGCAGCTCTGGGAGTACTATCCTGTGCCCAACCCCGCTGGTAATCCTCTCTTTGTACCCACTGACTCTGAGTCTGTGCGTGTTGTGTGTGCTCTCATTCGCGCTAGACCCGATGATCTCACTGATGAGATAGGGTCCTACATCACTGACACTGCTCGCCGCACGTCTAACGATCTTGTTGGCACCTATGCTCTCATCAAGCACCGCACAATTGTTACTTGGCATGCCGCACAGAGTGACCTCACTTTATAGTTCAACACGCTCTCCATGCGTGCAAACGAGACTGCTGATGCCTAATAGGCCCGTGGCCTTCATCTCCTAACAGATTTTGGCAAGGCAGCCCCTGGCCAACTACTTGCTCTTCTCTCTGATATCTTCAAGGAGGTGAAGGCCTCTGAGCTTGAGCGGCTTCCGGCTGAGCCCGTGCATGCTAACTCTCCTCCACGCATTGGGGCCCTCTGGGAGTTCACCTCCCAACGTCTCACTGATTTGTGGAGTGCTCTTCAAAACAAACAAATTCACCATACAGCAGTTCTAGCTGCCACTACCGCAGTGTCCTCCATATCATCCTCCTCTACCACCTCCTCTCCTCCGTCCCCGTTGGCCACAACTCTTCTCAACCAAGGTGGAGGAGGTGGGGGCCGTGGTCGTGGTCAGGGCAAGGGCAGCGGCAGCTCTGGCTCTTGCGGCCAAGGCGGCCGTGGCAAGGGCAAAGGTTCTAACAACACCTCCTCTGTCCCTTCCACCTCCAACACTGTCAAGTGCTAGAACTATGGATCCGTCGGCCATTCTGCACCCAAGTGCCTATCACCACCGGACAACGAGTGCCTCGCCTCCGCAATGCATGCACACTGGGCGCACTCCTCTGGTGGTTTCAGGGGTGCCTCTCGCACGGCCTCATCTTCCCCTTCCTCTACCACCTCTGGCAGGGAGACACCCGTCGCCACCTACGCTATAGTATACAGCACCGCTGCTGCTCCACCGTCTTCCCGTACACGTGGGGTTGGCCCCCGGGGTATGGTGGGCCCGTCTTCTACGGCCCGCCATCCGGCGCCTACTATCCACCCAGCTGGGTGTCTTCGTCCTATCGCCCATCCTCTGGGGTGATCATCACGCTAGATTCTCCTGAAGATGAGCGGAAATTGGATGTAGCACTGTCTCACGCCGTTCACCAGTGCCACCTGCGTTATCAGGGAGGTGAGAGTGAAGGCTCTGGGTTAAAGCCTCTTGCATGTGTTGCTGATGGGACGTTACGTGGTTGTTCGTTTAGTCATGTTCTTGGTTTTCCTCCTCCTGATGTCTCGTGGATTGAAGAGTGGCAATCAGTGCTCTTTTCTTGTTGTCTTGCCGCCTGTGGTCAGCGTTTCTCTCATCACGCAGCCCTTGCCGTAGTGAGTCGTGACTCCTCCACTGTCTGTGCGTCGGGTGGCTTCTAGATCCCTGATTCAGGGGCCACCCACCACATGACCTCGTTGCACATGTCATTTGTCTCCCTTGGTCTTGTTGGCTCTGTTCCCTTTGTCCGCACTGCTCAGGCCAATTGCTCCCGGTCCAAGGGATTGGTGTTGTACACTTCGTTGGCCCTGGGGGGGAATTGTTCTTGCCAGATGTCCTATACGTTTCATCGCTCGAGCTGACGACCACGGCATGGACTTCTCGTCAACTCGGATCATTGCCTCAGTCTTGTACCGCACATCTGGCCGCATTCTCTTGCAAGGCACACGCTGTGACCATCTGTTCCGCATCCCTACATTTACACCCTCTCCAGAAACCACTACCCATGTGCATGTTGCACGCTCACTCACACCCGCTCATGCACAACTGCTGCACTGTTGCCTGTGCCACATCCATACTACAGCCATCGACAGCGTGCTTTGTGTTCTCCCTGCCAATGGCCTTGATGCCGCCACGTTTCCGGCTCCTTGCTCTCTTGGCTGCTTTGACTATGCTCAGGGCAAAATGCATTGGTCCCCATTCTCCACTTCAGAGTCTCAAACTTTTTACCCTCTTCACTTGTTGCATGCTAATGTAATGGGCCCACTCCCTCATGACTCTTTGGGAGGTGTCGGGCGTTACGTTCTTTGTCTTATAGATGACTTTTCTCGTATACATTGGGTCTTTTCCCTCAAAAAAAATAGTGACGTTTGCTCCACCCTTGAGTCGTGGCTACCCAGGCTGAAGTCGCATGCGATCTTCGTCTTCGTGTCTTTCGTTGTGTCCGTAAAGTGAATTCATGTGTCCTACCTCTCGTTTTCTATCCTCTCGTGGTGTGACTGTCAAAACCACTGCTCCCTACACGTCCCAACAAAACGGTGTGTCTGAGCGTTGGAACCGGACACTCGCCAATGGTGTTGGCACTTGTCTAGAATCGTGTTCCGCACGGTCCTCGCCCACGTCATGTCATACTGTTCGAACGATGGTTTGGTCATCGTGCACACCTCCGTCTTGCTCGCGTCTGGAGCTTTGCCGCTGCCGTTTGGCTCCCTGAGGACCTTCGTGACAGCAAACTCAGTCCGCGTGCTCGCTCATGTACCTTTCTTCAAGTCTTCGCCATGTCAAAAGCCTTGCGTTTTTGGGACCCCGATCGTGCACGCATTGTTCAGTCTCGTGACGCCCTCTTCTTTAAGGATTTCTTTCCTCGCAATCTCTCCCATGTCACTCCACCAACTTCCTTGTCCTCACTCACTTGGCTTGGGGAGGGTGGGTCTCTTCCAGCCTCCCGTCTCGCTAATGCACCCCTGTTGCCTCAACTCCTTCCTCTTCTGACCCTCCTCTTCATGCACCTGATGCATCCACCTCTGACATGCTTCAAAGTACCCCCTCTGCTTCCTCAACCAACCCTTCCACAAAGTCTTCCCCCTCTTCATCCTCTAAGTATGTACCACTGCCTCCCAGCAATTCTCCCCTGTCATCTGAGACCATGGCACATTCACCTCCCCGCAATATCACTTAGTCTCCTTCAGATCCTGTTCTCCTACCGTCCGTGATCTCTGGTGAGACTGTCACTCCGCCGGTCGCAGATGTCCCTTCAATCGTGTCTCAGTCCTACACTCGTGGGGGGCGGCTCCATTCACTTCCACTGTGCTCTGTCACACAGTCCGCTAAGACATCTCTGCGTTGCACTCGCTCTTGTGCCCCCCCACTACAACTGGCTCCACCGCCAAACCGACTCGCCTTGATGCACTGGGTCTTGCGGTGGGCGTGGTCCACCCCAACTCAGCAGTGAGTTATGCACTGGTCGCTCATGAGTTCCACAGTGCTTTGGATGCTTCAGTCGCATGCTATGTTGCCGCGTGCTTTGCAGCCAGCGGTCATCCCTCACTTCGTACAGAGCCCACCACTGTGTGCCAGGCAAGGGAGGCAGCTGATGCTGGCCTCTGGGAAAAGGCCATGCAAGAGGAGCTCACAGCCCTGAACGAGCATGAGGTCTTCCAGCTTGTTGACCTCCCCCCGGGCCGTAAGGTTGTCTCAGCTCGCTGGGTACTTCGGCGTAAGCTGAAGCCTGATGGTACAGTCGAAAGGTACAAGGCACGGCTCACCGCCAAGGGATTCTCCCAGATGCCTAGCGTCGATTTTGACGAGACGTTTGCCCTTGTGGGATGTTAAACTATTGCTCAAGCTCTCTTGAGCCTGGTTGCCCAGCACGACAGGGAATTAGAGCAGATGAACGTCAACAATGCATTCCTGCATGGACGCCTTGACGAGGAGATCTACATGGTGCAGCCTCTGGGCTTCATGGATGGCACAAACAAGGTCTTGCGGCTGCGTAAAGCTCTCTACGGGCTCAAGCAGTCCTCTCGCTACTGGAACCTGGAGATCTCGGCCACCCTTGAGAAGGGTGGCTACTGTCGGAGCACCGTTGACCCTGCGCTCTTTTTGAGTGCACCCTCGCAGCCCTTGGTTGGAGTCTTCGTCTACGTGGATGACCTTCTTCTTGTGTCACCCACTCCCTCTACAGTGCAGTCTGTGAAAAGCCTATTGCAGTCCACCTACAAAATGAAGGACTTGAGTCCAGCTCGGGTGTTCCTAGGCATGGAGCTTGAGCGGGACCCCGCCAGTACCGGACACTACACGTCCATCAGGCTACCTACATTCGTAGCGTGGGGGAGCGTTTGTCCTCCACGCTCACTGACACCCCCACTGCATAGACACCCATGACACCAGCTGGGCAGCACCTCCTGAAGTCACTCGACGTGGCTGGGGGAGATTGTCAAGGTCACCGATTACCCCAGTGTGATTGGGTCTCTCATGTACCTTGTCACCACCACTAGACCGGATGTGGCCTTCACGATCAACTTCCTTGCTCAGTTTTCCAAACAACCTCGATAGAATCACCTCGAGGCTGCACTGCGTGTCGTTCGTTACGCACTGTCTATTGCTCGTGTGGGACTACACTACAGGTTACAACCCTCTATGCTGATTGATGGCTACACTGACAGTGACTGGGCCCACGATGTAGATGCTTGTAGCTGCACTGGCTTTGTCTTTCTTGTGGGTTGAACCTCTATCTCGTCGAAAAGCAGTAAGCAGGGTTGTGTTGTGCGTAGCTCCAGTGAGGCTGCGTATGTTGCCCTTGGCGCAGGTACGTGTGAGATTGATTGGATTTCTTGCTTACTTCAGCAGCTGCATGTTCCCATCCGCTACATCACATTGCGCTCCAACAATCAGAGCACCAAGGCGATTGCTGAGCATGATGGCATGCATCATTCATGCACAAAGCACATCAACATTGAGCATCATTTTGTACGTGAACACATTGGCGCAGGAGAGGTCCCGGTTGCCTGGGTCGACACTCGTCAGCAACGTGCAGAATTTCGTACCAAATCTCTGAGCAAAGGGATGTTCAAGGTAGATGTGCATGCAGTTGGCTTGTTGCGTGCACACGATGCTCCTGGCTGAATTGACACCCTTTGTCTATCCCTCGTACTGTGATCCTTCGTGTGGTGTATGGGCTGTTTGTCTGTGGATCATGGCGGAGTGTTAGTTATTTTATCTACCAAAGACGCAAGTGACCTCTTGACTCCTTCCACTCATACACGCACTATTCCTGCAGGTGACTGGGCATAACTGAAGCTATGGAGCCGTGCATCACTGGCGTCTTTGCCGCGTGCAAGATCAGTGGGATCGACCATGCTCAGCTCTGTTGGAGCTTATAACTTGCTGCTCCAACCATTTGGTGATGGACCATATGATTGCTAAAACATGAGAGATTCACTGAGAGATACATGCACCATATACGCTCGTGGTCGATGTGGTTTGTGGTTTCATGTACCTTGCATGTTGTGCTTGATGTCTCTTTATTGCCCGGGTTGCTAATCCTACGGGGCCACACGCTCAGTTGCTCTGAGGAGATAGAAACCACGGCGACCTTTTGGCCGACCGGTTTGGTCTGATCCCGGGGTGGCGACTGGACCCCACTGCAAACTCTTCGAGTGGGTGGCCCAGTCAACCGCTGCTAAGAGATGGCTGGTTGCTTTCTCTCGTTACTCTTGATCTCGCTACTCAACTAAGCACGTTTTTCACCAACTTCTTGTTCCACCATGGCTGTGACTAGTGTGTGCGTTGAGCTTGTGTAGTAGTGAGTGCATGTCGGCCTTCTGTCGCTTCCTACATACCGTAGTGATTTGTATTTAATTCGTATTTTTTCACCTAATGATGTGATCTCCATTTTCACCCAGATTTGGCCCTTCTGAAACATTGGAGGTGATTCTCCTGTGGCACAACCCTTTAAAGGTCCGCTTTTTAAATTCTCCCACGTCGCTATCTAGAGTTCAAGTCTTGGAGTCTGCAAGTGATTGCATGGTCCATTCAATTCAGATGAGGAAGTGCGAATTGTCAAACAACGTGGCAGATGCTTCGGGAAGCGACTAAGTAAACCGCTTGCCGTCAATTGCTCAGCAATTGACGGCGTATTTACATCTAATCAGGAGCAAGGAAACAGCATGCAGCATTGAAGCTCACTTTCCAGCACTCGCAAAAAAGTGCACATTGCTGCGAGTGCCTAAACGAGTGGCCAAGAGCAACTGCTGAGATGATGCAGTTGTGCTGCACTTGATCTGGCCTAGATGCTCTTTCTCATTGAAATTTTGGAAAGATAAACTTGAAGTGGTAAATTCATGAATTCATAATTTTGGAAGTGATTCTCCCATGGCACAACAATGAGCAACAAAGTTTGTGCATTAAACCCATATGGATAGAACAGTGGAGATGATTTCCCCAAGTGAAGCATGATTTCAGGTGTGAGCATAGGCGAATGAAAAGTCATTGTTTTGACGGGATGTACAAATCACTACGGTATATGTACAACATGTAGAGGTATGGAAAACGAGGCAAACCGCCAATTTATCGAGGAAGTTTTAATGACAGTTAATGAAATATGGTGAAAATACCCATTACGCCCTGTGTTGTCACCAGTAGCCCTTATGTACCCCGACCTCGAAACAATAAGCCCCATCCGCCCCCACTGCGGAAAAAGAAACCCCATTTGATCCCTCCTCCAAAGAGTGAGCCTTATCTGCCCCTGTCCGACAACAATAAGCGTCATCCGCCCACCTGTTTCCACCATGCTGAAATAGCCACGCTCGTCTTTGCAGTTGTGGTTTGCATGCGCACTATCTCACTGATATGTACTGTGACCTCTCGGCTGGTGTAGATGCTCATTTAGACGAATGACTTGGCGGTTGTTGATGATGACGTGCGCTGAGCGATGGATGGGACATTGCTCCATTTTGAGAGACTTCGCTCCCGTCTCCTTGTGTAGAGTCTCTCACTTGGTAGTACTCTGTGTCTAGCTCCATCGACAACAGCCACCGGCGTTCATGCCACGGAGAGTAATAAATGACTGCTCCTTGTACCATAGTGTCAGGCTAGGCTCAGGCATCCATAGCTGTCGTGTGTGATTTCTCTAGCTAAGCTGTATGCATGACTACGTTCACAGCATGCATACATTGGTGTGGTCCAGTTTTATGGAAAAAACGCACAACGCCCAGGTTTGGGGCTGTCGGTCCTGTGGCAAGGCTCACCGAGAAAACCCCACAGACCAGAAAATAGGTTCTTTTCCTTATTTGCTGGTAGACGGAATAACAAGCTTCACATATATGAGGGTCTTGGTTAGTGTGGGAGGGGTCTCACACCACACTTCATTCTTGTTGTCAACTCAGTCATTACTCAACTTCAACTGCAGTTTTGGCGCTAAGTCTTGAGTGCAAGTTTTCCCTCTCATAGCTGAGCGACCAACGCTGCCCACGTGTTAAGTCTGGATGCAGCAGGCCACGTACTTCAGTCCAAGTGGTGAGGCGGTAGAAATTTCTCTTGTCCAGACAAGCGCATCACCGTTCCCTTCTTACTTGAGCATGGTGAAAATGGGCATGCGGTACAACATCGCGACCCTCCATCGCGGCCGTCGTGATGGAGGGCCGTGAAAGAATTCAGAGGTGGGGAGGGGGGATCTGATCGACGAAATTGCCGGCCGACGTCTGTCAGTCGGCACTTTGTCAACCGCCACCTCGCTCCCCCTTTCAGTCGTGCCCCCTTTTCCTTTAGTATTCCACCCGTCCAAGGACCACCTTCGATCCGATCGTGGCCCTCGTGATTGAGGGCCGCGATGGAACGGGCGGCCGATGGGCTGCTCCGGGACGGGGGGGAGGAACTTCGCCAGGGATTCCGGCTGACAAGCATCAGTCAAATCCTTGCTTGATTAAAGGAGAGTCAAAACTCCCCATTTGTTCTCTTTTACAGTTTTTTCAGATTTATGCCCTTGTTTGAAGTACAACCCATAGACAAATCCACTGCCTCAGTACACCTAGGGTTTTAGGGCTTCATTTCTGTGCAGGCACCAGCAATTGCCCGCGTGGCCTAGTAGGTTCCCGTTTAGCACATGGGGAGCCTTGGACCCCCCATGCAAACTCCCCGCAAACCACCTCCAAATAATCACGAACCCCTCTATAAAAGGGTTTGTCATTTTTGGGCCAAAAAAATGGGACGTTAGCATGTCGAAATTGCATGCCATGCGACAAGGACATGCTGCCTATCGACATACGAGAGGGGTATATCCTTCTTTTTCCTAAACCTACAACCCACGTTTGTGCAAAAGGGGCGAATGAGGCTCATTGTTCTGTACTAGGGACAAATGAGGCTCATTGTTCCGTAGTAGGGACGAGTGAGGCTTATTTTTCCAAGGAGGGAGGGAATCAGGCTTATTCTCCCAAACGAGTGGTATATGGTCATTCCGCCCAATGAAATAACCAATGCGTTGATTAGGTTTAACAAGGTGATGCAAGCAACACAATAGATGTTGGGACAATCCTGTAGTTTAGTGGTGCACACCACCAGGTCACCGCCATGCCTAGATCAGTAGCATCACCATGAAAGTTCTGCACAATCATGGACACAACGAAACCCAACAATCCCCTATGACCAGATACAACATATTCTAATGTACATGCAGTCACTAATGGGTCTACAGTGCCAATGACAATTCATGTGCCGCATGCTCTTTCATTAGTAAGCAATAGATTTAGTCCTAAGGAACGAATTGCATTTCCAAGCTTTTCAGGTGGTGTCCCTTTGTCAAGAAGTCAGCCCACCGCATGTCTGTCCTCACCCATGTGACGGAGACCACCTCATTGCACAAAATCACACACTACGTGATGCTCAGCAGTAATGTGTTTTGTGCCTATACATGATAACACTCCAGTTGTAACAATGAAGAACAATTTCACATAAAGACTATCATTTGTCACAGAACAATTGAATCAACCGGGGAGCTCTAACAGCTCCCACACTACACACCACACACTCAACCTCCGACCAACCATGAGCGACACCTCCCTTCTTGCCGTTCTACCAAAAAAACAACAAAACCACCAAGCATTAGCATGTACGACATCCAAATCCTCCCGTCCAGACTACAGTCCTACTCACTAACGATGTATTCTTCAAAGAGTACTATGTTATCCATTTTGGACATAGAAGCAGGTCGTGACCCATCTCTTTCACGAAAGCTAGCTTACCAGCACAAAGCCTTCTGCGTGGGCTAACAATCGCAGAGCTGGATTTCAAATGGTAAGGACGGAACAACATGTGTTCAAAGAACAAGGTTTCAACACAAAACTGCTCATGAGGGAACGCTGGTGGTTCACCACTTCCAGTTCTTAGATCCACACTTCTTTTCTTTCACATCAATCGTGATCCAAAATTTCATGATCTCCTCTCCACTCCTCTCAGCAAAAGGGGTTAAGGCAAGAGGGTCAACAACATCTCTTGGATTAGAAGAAATGAGGGAATCCTCAGATGCTATCAAGGCTTAACACAGCACGTTTGATAGCTGAAGTGCTAGAGGCCAAGCAATATATGGTTTTGGAGTGAGTGAACAATGAGTAGAGATGGTGGGAAGATGAGAGCTGGAGGGATCAGGAAGGAAGGAAGGAAGCAGGGAAGGAGGAAGGTAGGGTGGTAGAGAAGGTGTGAGGGGACACAATCTGAGTTGGCAATCACATTTGATGACCGAGATCAACACGTTGCTCGTCAAATGAGACTTGTACCTAGTGAGGTTGTTCACGAAGGGATACGACGAGTTCGGGGATTACAAGATAACTAAATTCTGGTTCGACAAACCCTATTGGCAACTGCGATTCACTCACCAAGTCGTTGTTCCACATAACCAGGAGCTACAAAGATTGCTATTAGAGGAATGCCATGATATTGGTCCGGGTGGACACTTCGGCGATCAAACCCCCAAACAGCTTCTCTGCACATTATGCGGCCCGCACGACAACGATTGGCCAGCCAAACTGCCGACCGCTGAATTCCCATATAACTCCACCACCTCCACTGCAACTTGTAAAATCCCTTCTGAAGTGGTACATGGAAAACTTCTCGGCATACCGGCCGGATTGCAGAGCCAGGGCAACATCTCCGCTTTTGACACCCTCCACAGGGAATTCTCAAGTGCTTGGGAGGAAACACGGCAAACCCTTACAAAGAGACAAGCGGCTATGAAGCAAGCAATCAACCGGCGTCGCAGCAATGACGTGACCAGCGCTGGTGATCGCATCCTCCTCGGCTCAGAAAACATCAAATCCAATGATAGGACTTCGCAAACCTCAAAATCCCATGATTTGAACCATTTGAGATCGAGCGAATGCAAACCCCTGGCATTGCTCGGCTTTGCCTGCTTGAAAAAATTGCAATTAATCCTCTTTTCCATGTCTGCAAGCACAAGCACTACCAAGAGCTCAACACAAACTTCCTCGTCACAGACATTACACCTCCACCTCATATAAGACTAGACAGGGATACGAAGTACATGATTGAAGGCATCCTTGGATACTGACGCAGTGGGAAAATGACCAAATATCTCGTCAAGTGGCATGGCTATGATGCTACGCACAACAGTTGGGAGTCCTGCGACAACCTCCCATATGTTGACGACCTGATCGACGGCTACTACCGTCGTCACCAGCCTACGTCTACAAACGTGTCGGGACGTCGTGGCTAAAGGGGGAGGAGGTGTTACGTCCCTGACGTACACGAGTCCCTGAACTCAGTGAGTCCGCATTTCTGATCATAAATTCATGGCCCACTGCGCAACAACCTCAGAAGTTTTACGCGGATTGGCTCAGGGCATTTTGGCCACTTGCACTGACCTGTAGTGTTCCGTTCCCGAAGAATCCAATTACTTTGACCACTTTCATGACTGGTTGAGTGAAGTGTCAAGAACTACCCAGCTGTTCATTGATTTCGATATTAAATATTTTTGCCCTAGTCGAAAGTCACCGAATTTGAAGTGCTCGTCTATTTCAAGGGACTATTAAATTCTCATAAAACCCGCTTCGTCGAATTCTAGGGTCGACCTCGTGGTTTTGCCTCTTGAGGGGCTGGGTGGCTCTGCTGCTTTATTTTGGTGTGGATTAACATGATACGAGACGTAGAAGGTTAAGAAAAAGAATTTGGCACTTTGAAAGACAAGAACGACGACGATGCCAATATTTGGAAAGTCAAACAGTTAACCATGGAGCGAGAGCGAGGGAAAAACACTTTTTCTTTGCACTCATAAGCACAAATGCATGTCACATGATAAAATCTATTCTACGACATCCTCATCATCACACGGCTCGTCATGGAACAGCAGCTTGCCTGCGTATGGGGCAGCATCACGACGGAATGCCGGATCGAAAACACGAGTGAAACCCGAGCGAGCCCATGCGTTCTTGACCAAGGGCTCCGCCTCACGGATGTAATCCCATGCATCGAGGAACCATGAGCATGCTTCCTCCTTGAGATCTTTCATGCCCATGTGCATCGTCCCCCCCTCACGACTACGCTCCGTACCCCACATCGAAAACAGTTCTTCCAGTTTGTTCTTCAACGGCTGTATGATGCCCACGTCAGCAGGCTGAGCTTTCGACGTGCATCCTGCCGGAATGTACACACTGTGGATCAACTTGAAGTTGTCCTGCAGTCAGATCTGGAAAGAAGCGGACGCGTGCGGACGCCAGGTGTCGAGCACGAGCAGCAGATCGGCCTCACCTTCGCGGACCCCAAGCGCCGCACACGTCCGCTTGTAGTACGGGTGGACGATGGTGCGAATCCACTCCTTTGTCGTGTCAGCGTTGGCCCAATGGGAGGGCGTGCACGTCAGATTCCAGCCGGCGTTGACGAGGGCCTGGGCGTGGTGTCCACGTGGAAGACAGCGAGAGGTCTTCCCGCCGAAAATCAACTGCATTGGCAGGAGGTCACCGGTCATGGACGATGTGACAAGCGCGGTGATGGCACATTTGTCCTCGAGGCCCACGATCTGGATGTCCTCGGACCTCGTAGGCGCGTACGTGTGGCCTGCTGAGGGAAGAAGCTGTATGCCGGTGTGATCCCCGTTGAGCACCATGAAAGGTTTGATGCCGTACAGGTTCACCATGCATGCTGCACGGCGATGGAAAGTCACGATCTTGTTCTCGTAGTCATCCGGCACTTTTTGCGCAGCAGTAGTTCCGCTACGCCACGTCCACCCAAGCTCTCTCCTTATAAAACGACAGACCCACGACTGAGCAAATGCACGTGTTCCCATCCGTTCAAGCTCATCTGGGGCGTGGCGTGCAATGACTCCACGAATTTCTCGACGGATAATCTTGGAGTTCAGGGCGTGCCCAGCCGACCGAGCATCCTGGAGCATTGATTTAATCTCATGAACGATCTGAGGGTGCTCGTCGAGCCAAGCACTTTTACCTAGGCACCCATGTTTCCGCTTCTTCTCTCCGATAGGCGCAGATGGTGTAGTAACAATAGACGCAAGCACCGCACCCTCGTACTGTTTTTTCACTACTTTTGTACCATCCACGAACCAACCCGACACAGTGCTAGGTGCAAGTCTGTCGTACACAGAGTACCCATCTGGAGTCCTAAAAGTTTTACGAAGATGCATCACAGCGGCGTACGCCGTCGGATGAGTCTTGTATGCCTTAAAAATAGTCTTGAAGTGACCACTCCCGAACCAGTCGCAGTAGCGGCCACGCTTCTTCGAAGTTGCCGATGATGCAGCTGAGGTGGACGTCGTTGACTCGGACAGCTGCATCGCGAGGCACTCCGTGTCCGTCGAATCGTCGGAGGACTGCTCCTCTGCCCCACTTGACGTTTCGAAGGACTCCGATGATGACGATGACGCATTGCTCAAAATGACGTGCACCACTGGCAGCTTCGGGGAACCAATGGAAAGCGACCCCGTGTGCAGTCTCGTTCGCGGAGGACATGAGGAGGGCGTGACTGCATCCTTGGGAGCCGTGCCCTCGTCGTCATTGAAGCGCGGACAAGGGGGTGACGCGTCCGCGCGTGCTTTACCCTTCTTGGCTTCTGTAAAACGACGCGCACAAGGGGGAGAGAGGGAATAAGCAGGTCGTGGAGCAGCAGCAGTTGACGTGCTTGCTCCTGGCGCATAGTTCGTCATCTTGCGGGGTGGACACGGTGTCAACGTGGCGTTGCACGCGTTGTCCTTGTCCTCCGGAGCAGCGAGTACCGACAGCGGAGAGTCGACGTACGTGCCGACGAAGTCGTCGTGCATGCACGGAGCCTCCGTGCCATCAAACGTCAGCTGCGTACGCTTCCGCGGACGTCCAACAGGACGTCTCGTTGGCACGGGGCGTGGAGGAGGACCTTGACGAGTGGCCTCATGCAGACGCCGAGTCCTCTCGTTGGCGGACACCTTCCTGAGAAAACGGTCCATGGTGGCTGAGGGAAGCACGAAGTTGAGATGTGGAAGTTCCTTGTGTAGCTGCTGTTGCCCACGGTCTTCCTGTCTTTATGAAGACAGGACGGCCTTAGGCAAGGGCAGCTCAACACTAAGCGCATCGGTTTTTCATGCGCTCCTACGGCCACCACCGTTGTCGCGCGGATGACCGTTACGCGATTTTTTTTTTGGACTCGACACTTGCGCGCGCACTCTAACGGGCGCACGACGTCGAAAATAACGAACACGACGGAATTGAACTCGACCTGACGTCGAATTCATGAACCATGCATAAGCTGCTGGAGGAAATTAATGGAACACGAATATAATTGAACCCTGGTCGAAATAAAAGATTCTTAAATTCATAAAAAACCCGTCGTCGAAACCAATGAGCAGTAGGGTATATCAATGATTCCATTTTTTTGGTCAATTTCTGGACAGCACTGGATCTTTACAAAAAAGGCGCCTCAATATTCTTGAAACCCCCCGACTTCTCGGCGGAGCATCTCAGAATAGCCACAAACTGCAACCTCGCATGCGTCGCGTGGGGCGGGCGTCGAGGACACGAGATATGCCTCACTCTCATTGTCGGTATTGTACATGAGTGTTACATATCAGACGTACGCGAGTCCCTACTCTTTTCGAATGAGCATTTCTGTCATTGTACAAATAGCCCACCGTTCAACGGAACCTAAGTTTTCACTGCGACGGTCGAGGACGAATCGGCCAACTACCCTCGTCCTCCAGCAAACCTTCTTGAACCTTCTCACAACTTCAACCACTCTCGAGAATCGACAACACAAGTGTCTCGACCTTCCGGACGACTTTTCAATGCATCGAGAAATATCAACTTTTATAAAGATGCATCTCGCATCTTCGCCGTTGATCCTCAAAGCCCCCCGATTCCTCACGAGAGCTTCTCGATCCGACCGCTCACGATGCGTCTCCAAACGCGTCGGTCGACGATCCACCCACCTTGACTATGCCTCATTTGTCACCTGACACTTGTATACATGTGTTTGATGATTTTGACACTAGTCATTGAAGTACACTTACCGCTACTTGTGAATTTCTCAAGTATCACTAATTCACAAACGTGTTATTCCTCTGAACTTTTACTTGTTCACCATCTATGTTCTGTTCGGAATAACACTTGGTATCAGAGCAAAGTAATGCTAGAGAGGCATCCGACTACTTTACCCATCCAGAGGACTACCTTGCACAAGCCGTAAGCACATCTCGCACGTTAAGACTTTGCAAAATTGGGGACTATGACGTGAAGAGAGCGAGCGCATCCGACGATCAGCAGCGTGTCTTTGGTGACGACTTTGGCAATGGACAAGCAGAATGTGCCTATGCACGCAAACTCAGAATCGGCATCAAACACTGGCATGGCAAGGTTTGTGGCAGCCGGATCAACCACCACGGCTCCAACGACCAACCCGGTCATGGTTCCGATGCAGTAAACCAGCCGTCCCTACAGGAAGCCTCAACGTCTACAACAGGAACGATAGGTGGCACCGGACAATAGGCGCAGATCAACGAGGAACTGGCAAAACGTAGTTCCGCGCTTGAGGGGATCAACAGCCATGGAGGCTCTTCACAATGCGAGTGCACGAAAGGCGGTGCTCATCCAGAGAAACACCCAACTCTCGAGCGAACCCAAAACTCATCCGGCCCCACCTGAATCGTTCAATCTTGCAAATTCCAAAGGACCAAGGGTTTGGACATGACTGACGAGTCTGGAAGGGTGATTCGCCGGTGCTAGGGTCAACAAAGAAGAAGAAGAAGAAGAAGAAGAAGAAGAAGAAGAAGAAGAAGGAGAAGAAGAAGAAGAAGAAGAAGAAGAAGAAGAAGAAGAAGAAGACCAAAAGAAGATCAAAAGAAGATTGACTTCGCGGCTGTGTTGTTCTGTGGCACGGCACTAAGTTGGTGGTCTGATCTCAAGGTCATCCAACGGTAGCAGGAGACCGACAGGGCTTCATCAACGGCCAACGGCGCCTGTCTCATATCGCCAACCGCAAGCGTTCTACCCTAAGAGCAGATCAACCCTCAATGAAAAGACGTGTTGACACCACCAACTGACTGGAAAAAGTTCTCGCGCGCAATGCTCGCATGATTTGGACGATTGAATGTGAATTCCGACGCTCGGTACAATCTCCAGCGTCCCCGTCAACAGTCTAACGTGGCAGATTACACGCGGAGGTTCCGCGAGATCATCAGTGGTGCCGACATCGCCCCGATGAACTCTGTTTTCCCTACAACAATGGCCTCAAACAAGACTCCCAACCACCAAAATCGCATATTTTTTGGCAATCTTCACCACAACGGGTAAATCTGCATTTGAAGTGGTGTATGGAAAAACTTCCCGCCACACCAATTGAACTACACAACAAAAGCAACATTCCCGCGGTTGATGTCCAACGCCCCGACTTCTCCACCATCTAGGGAACACACTTACAAAGACACAAGCGGCAATGAAATGAGCAGGTGACGGACATTGCAGCAACGTTGTGTTTGCCGTAGGCGACAAAGTTCTCCTCATTTCGACAAACATCGAACTCCACGGAGCCGACTATTCAAAGCTCAAACCCCGATGGTTGGGCCCGTTGGAGATCGAGGGCACGCAAACCCCCGTGGTCGCGCGACTCAGACTCCCCAACACTATGCAAGTTCACCTAGAGTTCCATATCAGCAGATTCAAGCATTACCAAGACCCTGGAGAAAACTTCCCAGGCAGGGATGTACCTCCCCCTCCACCTGTACAAGTGGACGAGGACACAAAGTGCGTCATCGAGGACATCCTTGGCCATCCACGACGTGGAAAAACAACATAATACCTTGTCAAGTGGCGCGGTTGTGATGCCACGCATAACACCTGGGAACCCTACGCCAACCTCCGAGAAGTCAATCATCTAATTGACGGATGCTATCGCCGTCACCGGGCCACATTTGTACGCGCACCGAGACGTCGCTACTAGAAGGCGGGGAAGTGTTACATACCAGACATACACGAGTCCCTTATCTTTGTGAGTGGACATTTGTGTCTATACTAGCTCACCGCACGACGAGACCTCAAATTTCACTCTGATGGTCGAGGGAAAATCGGCCAACTGCCCTCGTCCTACTGCGAACTTTCTCGCATCTTTTGAGAACTTCGACCACTTTCGAAAATCAACAACCGAAGTGTCACGACCTTTCGGCTGACTTCTCGACACATCGAGAAATATTGAGATTTATAAAGATGCATCTCGCATCTTCGCCTTCGATCCTCACAGCCCCCCGATTCCTCAGGACGCAACTCCACATGCGTCCATCGACGATCGACCCAATGACCCCGACTATGCCTCATTCGTAACTCTACACTAGTATATATGTGTTCAATCATTGCGACACTGGTCATCGAAGTGCACTGACCGCTGATTATAAATTTCTAATGTGTCTCAAAATCACAAACTTGTTTAGCCTCGCAACTTCTACTTGTTTACCATGTACACTCCGTTTGGCAGAACAAGATGTACTCGACTAACTCGTCACTTGTCATCGTAGTACACTTACTTCTTACTACGAAACATCAATTTGTCAAAATTACTGGAATATTATTTTGTATCACACCTCATCCATGTGAATCACCTTCGTTCCGCTTGGGGTAACATCTGGCGTGCTCCTGTAAAAGTGAGTACAATGTTTATCTTCGGTCAATCGAGTACTGTGTCTCTTCTTTGAGATAAGTGGCCATGATAAAATTCGGTGGCCCAAACAGTGGTCAAAGCGGGATTAGGCCGACTGAAATTTCTTGGTTCCAGCGGCGATCGGTCGTCGACCCACCCCAGTCAAGAGGCGTGCTTGTCTCGACGCGCCGGCCCTGCCGTACTTGGGAGGAAGCCGACATTTGGCCCTTGCTTTGACTCGACTTGCTTGAAACCCCTTTTTTGGGCCAGCGTTTCATAGTTGTTTCATTCAGTTATAGGAAAAGTGTATCTTGCAATCTCGTCCCGAACTGTATTTATATGCTCCCTTGAGGGGCAGATGTCTGCTGAGTTCGAGCCGTTTGTTTTTCCATACGAGTTCAATGAGTGCACTTCCGGTTCGCCAAGCACACGCGACTGAATGCACCTAAAAACTTGGAAGTGTATGTGAATTTTGCGACAAAAAGATGATTTTGATGAAAGCCTCCTTGGTCGAGTACGCCAGCAGTTTGGCCGATTTCCATGCTGCTCGAGGTCTACTGCAACAGCAAGCCAGATCAGTACTTACTGCTGCGGCTGCTGGCAGCGGTGGCAAGGAGAACGCCGAGACTCGGCGGTCAACCTCTCCAAACGAGTGTCTGCCTGTGTTCACCATCGACACAAGCTTCCGCATAAACATTACTGCCTTACAACACCACGGCCACCGTCGCCACCACCGCCACCACCGCCACCACCGCCACCACCGCCACGAAGGCCACCGACGATACCAGCAAGGCCACAACCGCCGAACGCAGCGAAGGCCTCCAACTCCACTGGAGAGACCGACTTTCCCGTTAGAGAGCTCTC
>SZWC01015424.1:4070-26692 GCA_023375785.1 Penium margaritaceum | reverse complement strand
TGTGCCAGAGTTGTGCCAGAGTTGTGCCGAGTTGTGCCAGAGTTTTGCCCGAGTTGTGCCAGAGTTTTGCCAGAGTTGTGCCAGATTTGTGTTAGAGTTGTGCCAGAGCTGTACCAGAGTTGTGCCGGATTTGTGCCAAAGTTGTGCAAGACTTGTTCCGAGTTTTGCCAGAGTTGTGCCAGAGTTTGGCCAGAGTTTTGCCGAGTTGTGCCAGAGTTGTGCCAGAGTTGTGCCAGAGTTGTGCCAGAGCAATGCCAAAGCTGTGCCAGAGTTCTGTCAGGGTTGTGCAATAGGTGTGCCAGTGTTGTTCCAGGTTTGTGCCAGGTTTGTGCCAGATGTATGCCAGAGCTGTGCCAGATTTTTGCCAGAGTTGTGCCAGAGTTGAGCTGGAGTTGTGCCAGAGATGTGCCAGAGTTGTGCCACAGTTGTGCCAGAGTTGCGCTAGAGTTGTGCGAGAGTTGTGAGAGAGTTGTGCCAGAGCTGTACCAGAGTTGTGCCTGACCTGTGCCAGAGTTGTGCCACAGTTGTGCCAGAGTTGCGCTAGAGTTGTGCGAGAGTTGTGAGAGAGTTGTGCCAGAGCTGTACCAGAGTTGTGCCTGACCTGTGCCAGAGTTGTGCCACAGTTGTGCCAGAGTTGCGCTAGAGTTGTGCGAGAGTTGTGAGAGAGTTGTGCCAGAGCTGTACCAGAGTTGTGCCTGACCTGTGCCAGAGTTGTGCCACAGTTGTGCCAGAGTTGCGCTAGAGTTGTGCGAGAGTTGTGAGAGAGTTGTGCCAGAGCTGTACCAGAGTTGTGCCTGACCTGTGCCAGAGTTGTGCCACAGTTGTGCCAGAGTTGCGCTAGAGTTGTGCGAGAGTTGTGAGAGAGTTGTGCCAGAGCTGTACCAGAGTTGTGCCTGACCTGTGCCAGAGTTGTGCCACAGTTGTGCCAGAGTTTGGCCAGAGTTTTGCCGGAGTTGTGCCAAAGTTGTCCAAGACTTGTTCCGAGTTTTGCCAGAGTTATGCCAGAGTTTGGCCAGAGTTTTGCCGAGTTGTGCCAGAGTTGTGCCAGAGTTGTGCCAGAGCTATGCCAAAGCTGTGCCAGAGTTCTGCCAGGGTTGTGCAAGAGTTGTGCCAGTGTTGTGCCAGGTATGTGCCAGGTTTGTGCCAGAGGTATGCCAGAGCTGTGCCAGAGTTTTGCCAGAGTTGTGCCAGAGTTGAGCTGGAGTTGTGCCAGAGTTGTGCCAGAGTTGTTCCGGACTTGTGCCAATGTTGTGCCATAATTGTTCCACATTTGTGCCAGAGTTGTAGAAGAGTTGTGCCTGAGTTGTGCCATAGTTGTGCCAGAGTTGTGCCAGAGTTGTACCAGAGTTGCGCCAGAGTTGTGCCAGAGTTGTGCCGAGTTGTGCCAGGGTTTTGCCAGAGTTGTCCCAGAGTTGTGCCAGAGCTATGCCAGAGCTGTACCAGAGTTCTACCAGGGTTGTGCAAGAGTTGTGCCCAGGTTGTGCCAGAATTGTGCAAGAGCTGTGCCAGAGTTGTGCCAGAGTTGTGCCAGCGTTGTGCCAGAGTTGTGCCAGAGTTGTGCAATAGTCGTGCCAGAGTTGTGCCAGAGTTGTGCCAGCGTTGTGCCAGAGTTGTGCCAGAGTTGTGCAATAGTCGTGCCAGAGTTGTGCCAGAGTTGTGCCAGCGTTGTGCCAGAGTTGTGCCAGAGTTGTGCAATAGTCGTGCCAGAGTTGTGCCAGAGTTGTGCCAGCGTTGTGCCAGAGTTGTGCCAGAGTTGTGCAATAGTCGTGCCAGAGTTGTGCCAGAGTTGTGCCAGCGTTGTGCCAGAGTTGTGCCAGAGTTGTGCAATAGTCGTGCCAGAGTTGTGCCAGAGTTGTGCCAGCGTTGTGCCAGAGTTGTGCCAGAGTTGTGCAATAGTCGTGCCAGAGTTGTGCCAGAGTTGTGCCAGCGTTGTGCCAGAGTTGTGCCAGAGTTGTGCAATAGTCGTGCCAGAGTTGTGCCAGAGTTGTGCCAGCGTTGTGCCAGAGTTGTGCCAGAGTTGTGCAATAGTCGTGCCAGAGTTGTGCCAGAGTTGTGCCAGCGTTGTGCCAGAGTTGTGCCAGAGTTGTGCAATAGTCGTGCCAGAGTTGTGCCAGAGTTGTGCCAGCGTTGTGCCAGAGTTGTGCCAGAGTTGTGCAATAGTCGTGCCAGAGTTGTGCCAGAGTTGTGCCAGCGTTGTGCCAGAGTTGTGCCAGAGTTGTGCAATAGTCGTGCCAGAGTTGTGCCAGAGTTGTGCCAGCGTTGTGCCAGAGTTGTGCCAGAGTTGTGCAATAGTCGTGCCAGAGTTGTGCCAGAGTTGTGCCAGCGTTGTGCCAGAGTTGTGCCAGAGTTGTGCAATAGTCGTGCCAGAGTTGTGCCAGAGTTGTGCCAGCGTTGTGCCAGAGTTGTGCCAGAGTTGTGCAATAGTCGTGCCAGAGTTGTGCCAGAGTTGTGCCAGCGTTGTGCCAGAGTTGTGCCAGAGTTGTGCAATAGTCGTGCCAGAGTTGTGCCAGAGTTGTGCCAGCGTTGTGCCAGAGTTGTGCCAGAGTTGTGCAATAGTCGTGCCAGAGTTGTGCCAGAGTTGTGCCAGCGTTGTGCCAGAGTTGTGCCAGAGTTGTGCAATAGTCGTGCCAGAGTTGTGCCAGAGTTGTGCCAGCGTTGTGCCAGAGTTGTGCCAGAGTTGTGCAATAGTCGTGCCAGAGTTGTGCCAGAGTTGTGCCAGCGTTGTGCCAGAGTTGTGCCAGAGTTGTGCAATAGTCGTGCCAGAGTTGTGCCAGAGTTGTGCCAGCGTTGTGCCAGAGTTGTGCCAGAGTTGTGCAATAGTCGTGCCAGAGTTGTGCCAGAGTTGTGCCAGCGTTGTGCCAGAGTTGTGCCAGAGTTGTGCAATAGTCGTGCCAGAGTTGTGCCAGAGTTGTGCCAGCGTTGTGCCAGAGTTGTGCCAGAGTTGTGCAATAGTCGTGCCAGAGTTGTGCCAGAGTTGTGCCAGCGTTGTGCCAGAGTTGTGCCAGAGTTGTGCAATAGTCGTGCCAGAGTTGTGCCAGAGTTGTGCCAGCGTTGTGCCAGAGTTGTGCCAGAGTTGTGCAATAGTCGTGCCAGAGTTGTGCCAGAGTTGTGCCAGCGTTGTGCCAGAGTTGTGCCAGAGTTGTGCAATAGTCGTGCCAGAGTTGTGCCAGAGTTGTGCCAGCGTTGTGCCAGAGTTGTGCCAGAGTTGTGCAATAGTCGTGCCAGAGTTGTGCCAGAGTTGTGCCAGCGTTGTGCCAGAGTTGTGCCAGAGTTGTGCAATAGTCGTGCCAGAGTTGTGCCAGAGTTGTGCCAGCGTTGTGCCAGAGTTGTGCCAGAGTTGTGCAATAGTCGTGCCAGAGTTGTGCCAGAGTTGTGCCAGCGTTGTGCCAGAGTTGTGCCAGAGTTGTGCAATAGTCGTGCCAGAGTTGTGCCAGAGTTGTGCCAGCGTTGTGCCAGAGTTGTGCCAGAGTTGTGCAATAGTCGTGCCAGAGTTGTGCCAGAGTTGTGCCAGCGTTGTGCCAGAGTTGTGCCAGAGTTGTGCAATAGTCGTGCCAGAGTTGTGCCAGAGTTGTGCCAGCGTTGTGCCAGAGTTGTGCCAGAGTTGTGCAATAGTCGTGCCAGAGTTGTGCCAGAGTTGTGCCAGCGTTGTGCCAGAGTTGTGCCAGAGTTGTGCAATAGTCGTGCCAGAGTTGTGCCAGAGTTGTGCCAGCGTTGTGCCAGAGTTGTGCCAGAGTTGTGCAATAGTCGTGCCAGAGTTGTGCCAGAGTTGTGCCAGCGTTGTGCCAGAGTTGTGCCAGAGTTGTGCAATAGTCGTGCCAGAGTTGTGCCAGAGTTGTGCCAGCGTTGTGCCAGAGTTGTGCCAGAGTTGTGCAATAGTCGTGCCAGAGTTGTGCCAGAGTTGTGCCAGCGTTGTGCCAGAGTTGTGCCAGAGTTGTGCAATAGTCGTGCCAGAGTTGTGCCAGAGTTGTGCCAGCGTTGTGCCAGAGTTGTGCCAGAGTTGTGCAATAGTCGTGCCAGAGTTGTGCCAGAGTTGTGCCAGCGTTGTGCCAGAGTTGTGCCAGAGTTGTGCAATAGTCGTGCCAGAGTTGTGCCAGAGTTGTGCCAGCGTTGTGCCAGAGTTGTGCCAGAGTTGTGCAATAGTCGTGCCAGAGTTGTGCCAGAGTTGTGCCAGCGTTGTGCCAGAGTTGTGCCAGAGTTGTGCAATAGTCGTGCCAGAGTTGTGCCAGAGTTGTGCCAGCGTTGTGCCAGAGTTGTGCCAGAGTTGTGCAATAGTCGTGCCAGAGTTGTGCCAGAGTTGTGCCAGCGTTGTGCCAGAGTTGTGCCAGAGTTGTGCAATAGTCGTGCCAGAGTTGTGCCAGAGTTGTGCCAGCGTTGTGCCAGAGTTGTGCCAGAGTTGTGCAATAGTCGTGCCAGAGTTGTGCCAGAGTTGTGCCAGCGTTGTGCCAGAGTTGTGCCAGAGTTGTGCAATAGTCGTGCCAGAGTTGTGCCAGAGTTGTGCCAGCGTTGTGCCAGAGTTGTGCCAGAGTTGTGCAATAGTCGTGCCAGAGTTGTGCCAGAGTTGTGCCAGCGTTGTGCCAGAGTTGTGCCAGAGTTGTGCAATAGTCGTGCCAGAGTTGTGCCAGAGTTGTGCCAGCGTTGTGCCAGAGTTGTGCCAGAGTTGTGCAATAGTCGTGCCAGAGTTGTGCCAGAGTTGTGCCAGCGTTGTGCCAGAGTTGTGCCAGAGTTGTGCAATAGTCGTGCCAGAGTTGTGCCAGAGTTGTGCCAGCGTTGTGCCAGAGTTGTGCCAGAGTTGTGCAATAGTCGTGCCAGAGTTGTGCCAGAGTTGTGCCAGCGTTGTGCCAGAGTTGTGCCAGAGTTGTGCAATAGTCGTGCCAGAGTTGTGCCAGAGTTGTGCCAGCGTTGTGCCAGAGTTGTGCCAGAGTTGTGCAATAGTCGTGCCAGAGTTGTGCCAGAGTTGTGCCAGCGTTGTGCCAGAGTTGTGCCAGAGTTGTGCAATAGTCGTGCCAGAGTTGTGCCAGAGTTGTGCCAGCGTTGTGCCAGAGTTGTGCCAGAGTTGTGCAATAGTCGTGCCAGAGTTGTGCCAGAGTTGTGCCAGCGTTGTGCCAGAGTTGTGCCAGAGTTGTGCAATAGTCGTGCCAGAGTTGTGCCAGAGTTGTGCCAGCGTTGTGCCAGAGTTGTGCCAGAGTTGTGCAATAGTCGTGCCAGAGTTGTGCCAGAGTTGTGCCAGCGTTGTGCCAGAGTTGTGCCAGAGTTGTGCAATAGTCGTGCCAGAGTTGTGCCAGAGTTGTGCCAGCGTTGTGCCAGAGTTGTGCCAGAGTTGTGCAATAGTCGTGCCAGAGTTGTGCCAGAGTTGTGCCAGCGTTGTGCCAGAGTTGTGCCAGAGTTGTGCAATAGTCGTGCCAGAGTTGTGCCAGAGTTGTGCCAGCGTTGTGCCAGAGTTGTGCCAGAGTTGTGCAATAGTCGTGCCAGAGTTGTGCCAGAGTTGTGCCAGCGTTGTGCCAGAGTTGTGCCAGAGTTGTGCAATAGTCGTGCCAGAGTTGTGCCAGAGTTGTGCCAGCGTTGTGCCAGAGTTGTGCCAGAGTTGTGCAATAGTCGTGCCAGAGTTGTGCCAGAGTTGTGCCAGCGTTGTGCCAGAGTTGTGCCAGAGTTGTGCAATAGTCGTGCCAGAGTTGTGCCAGAGTTGTGCCAGCGTTGTGCCAGAGTTGTGCCAGAGTTGTGCAATAGTCGTGCCAGAGTTGTGCCAGAGTTGTGCCAGCGTTGTGCCAGAGTTGTGCCAGAGTTGTGCAATAGTCGTGCCAGAGTTGTGCCAGAGTTGTGCCAGCGTTGTGCCAGAGTTGTGCCAGAGTTGTGCAATAGTCGTGCCAGAGTTGTGCCAGAGTTGTGCCAGCGTTGTGCCAGAGTTGTGCCAGAGTTGTGCAATAGTCGTGCCAGAGTTGTGCCAGAGTTGTGCCAGCGTTGTGCCAGAGTTGTGCCAGAGTTGTGCAATAGTCGTGCCAGAGTTGTGCCAGAGTTGTGCCAGCGTTGTGCCAGAGTTGTGCCAGAGTTGTGCAATAGTCGTGCCAGAGTTGTGCCAGAGTTGTGCCAGCGTTGTGCCAGAGTTGTGCCAGAGTTGTGCAATAGTCGTGCCAGAGTTGTGCCAGAGTTGTGCCAGCGTTGTGCCAGAGTTGTGCCAGAGTTGTGCAAGAGTTGTGCCAGAGTTGTGCCAGAGTTGTGCTTGAGCTGTACCAGAGTTGTGCCGGAGTTGTGCCAAAGTTGTGCAAGACTTGTTCCGAGTTTTGCCAGAGTTGTGCCAGAGTTTGGCCAGAGTTTTGCCGAGTTGTACCAGAGTTGTGCCAGAGTTGTGCCAGAGTTGTGCCAGAGCTATGCCAAAGCTGTGACAGAGTTCTGCCAGGGTTGTGCAAGAGTTGTGCCAGTGTTGTGCCAGGTTTGTGCCAGGTTTGTGCCAGAGGTATGCCAGAGCTGTGCCAGATTTTTGCCAGAGTTGTGCCAGTGTTGAGCTGGAGTTGTGCCAGAGATGTGCCAGAGTTGTGCCAGAGTTGTTCCGGACTTGTGCCAAAGTTGTGCCAGAATTGTTCCATATTTGTGCCGGAGTTGAACAATAGTTGTGCCTGAGTTGTGCCATAGTTGTGCCAGAGTTGTTCCGGACTTGTGCCAAAGTTGTGCCAGAATTGTTCCATATTTGTGCCGGAGTTGAACAATAGTTGTGCCTGAGTTGTGCCATAGTTGTGCCAGAGTTGTGCCAGGGTTGTGCCAGAGTTGCACCAGAGTTGTGCCAGAGTTGTGCCGAGTTGTGCCAGAGCATTGCTAGAGTTGTGCCAGAGTTGTGCCCGAGCTATGCAAGAGCTTTACCAGAGTTCTACCAGGGTTGTGCAAGAGTTGTGCCCGGGTTGTGCCAGAATTGTGCAAGAGTTGTGCTAGAGTTGTGCCAGAGTTGTGCTGAGTTGTGCCAGAGTTTTGCCAGAGTTGTGCGAGAGTTATGCCAGTGTTGTGCCAGAGTTGTGCCAGAGTTTTGCGAGAGCTGTACCAGAGTTGTGCCGTGGTTGTGCCAAAGTTGTGCAAGACTTGTTCGGAGTTTTGCTAGAGTTGTGCCGGAGTTTGGCCAGAGTTTTGCCGAGTTGTGCCAGAGTTGTGCCAGAGTTGTGCCAGAGCTATGCCAAAGCTGTGCCAGAGTTCTGCCAGGGTTGTGCAAGAGTCGTGCCAGTGTTGTGCCAAGTTTGTGCCAGGTTTGTGCCATAGGTATGCCAGAGCTGTGCCAGAGTTTTGCCAGAGTTGTGCCAGAGTTGAGCTGGAATTGTGCCAAAGATGTGCCAAAGTTGTGCCAGAGTTGTTCTGGACTTGTGCCAATGTTGTGCCAGAATTGTTCCACGTTTGTGCCAGAGTTGTACAAGAGTTGTGCCTGAGTTGTGCCATAGTTGTGCCAGAGTTGTGCCAGAGTTGTGCCAGAGTTGCGCTAGAGTTGTGCCAGAGTTGTGCCGAGTTGTGCCAGAGTTTTGCCACAGTTGTGCTAGAGTTGTGCCAGAGCTATGCCAGAGCTGTGCCAGAGTTCTACCAGGGTTGTGCAAGAGTTGTGCCAGAGTTGTGCCAGAGTTGTGCCAGAGCTGTACCAGAGTTGTGCCAGAGTTGTCCCAGAGTTGTGCCAGAGTTGTGCCAGAGTTGTGCTAGAGTTGTGCCAGAGTTGTGCCAGAGCTGTACCAGAGTTGTGCCAGAGTTGTCCCAGAGTTGTGCCAGAGTTGTGCCAGAGTTGTGCTAGAGTTGTGCCAGAGTTGTGCCAGAGCTGTACCAGAGTTGTGCCAGAGTTGTCCCAGAGTTGTGCCAGAGTTGTGCCAGAGTTGTGCTAGAGTTGTGCCAGAGTTGTGCCAGAGCTGTACCAGAGTTGTGCCAGAGTTGTCCCAGAGTTGTGCCAGAGTTGTGCCAGAGTTGTGCTAGAGTTGTGCCAGAGTTGTGCCAGAGCTGTACCAGAGTTGTGCCAGAGTTGTCCCAGAGTTGTGCCAGAGTTGTGCCAGAGTTGTGCTAGAGTTGTGCCAGAGTTGTGCCAGAGCTGTACCAGAGTTGTGCCAGAGTTGTCCCAGAGTTGTGCCAGAGTTGTGCCAGAGTTGTGCTAGAGTTGTGCCAGAGTTGTGCCAGAGCTGTACCAGAGTTGTGCCAGAGTTGTCCCAGAGTTGTGCCAGAGTTGTGCCAGAGTTGTGTCAGAGTTGTGCCAGAGTTGTGCGAGAGTTGTGCCAGAGTTGTGCCAGAGTTGTGCCAGAGTAGTGCCAGAATTGTGCCAGAGTTGTGCAAGAGTTGTGCCAGAGTTGTGCCAGAGTTGTGCCAGAGCTGTACCAGAGTTGTGCCGGAGTTGTGCCAAAGTTTTGCAAGACTTGTTCCGAGTTTTGCCAGAGTTGTGCCAAAGTTTGACCAGAGGTTTGCGGAGTTGTGCCAGAGTTGTGCCAGAGTTTTGCCAGAGTTGTGCCAGAGCTATGCCAAAGCTGTGCCAGAGTTCTGCCAGGGTTGTGCAAGATTTGTGCCAGGGTTGTGCTAGGTTTGTGCCAGGTTTGTGCCAGAGGTATGCCAGAGCTGTGCCAGAGTTTTGCCAGAATTGTGCCAGAGTTTAGCTGGAGTTGTGCCAGAATTGTGCCAGAGTTGTGCCAGAGTTGTTCCGGACTTGTGCCAAAGTTGTGCCAGATTTGTGTCACAGTTGTGCCAGAGTTGTGCCAGAGTTCTGCCAGAGTTGTGCCATAGTTGTGCCAGAGTTGTGCAAGCGTTGTGCCAGAGTTGCGCAAGAGTTGTGCCAGAGTTTTCCCGAGTTGTGCCAGGGTTTTTCCAGAGTTTTGCCAGAGTTGTGCCAGAGCTATGCCAGAGCTGTGCCAGAGTTTTGCCAGAGTTTTGCAAGAGTTGTTCCCGGGTTGTGCCAGAGTTGTGCAAGAGTTGTGCGAGAGTTGTGCCAGACTTGTACAGGCGTTTTGCAAGAGTTGTGAGAGAGTTGTGCCAGTGTTGTGCCATAGTTGTGCCAGAGTTGTGCAAGAGTTCTGCCAAAGTTGTGCCAAAGTCATGCCAGAGTTGTGCCAGAGTTGTGCCAGAGTTTTGCCGATTTGTGCCAGAGTTTTGCCAGAGTTGTGCCAGAGTTGTGCGAGAGCTATGCCAGAGCTGTGCCAGAGTTCTGCCAGGGTTTCGCAAGAGTTGTGCCAGAGTTGTGCCAGAGTTTTGCCGATTTGTGCCAGAGTTTTGCCAGAGTTGTGCCAGAGTTGTGCGAGAGCTATGCCAGAGCTGTGCCAGAGTTCTGCCAGGGTTTCGCAAGAGTTGTGCCTGGGTTGTGCCAGAGTTGTGCAAGATTTGTGCCAGAGTTGTGCAAGAGTTGTGCCAGAGCTGTGCCAAAGTTGTGCCAGAGTTGTGCCAGAGTCGTGCCAGAGTTGTGCCAGAGTTGTGTCAAAGTTGTGCCGGACTTGGTCCAAGTTGTGCCAGAGTTGTGGCAGAGTCGTGCCAAGGTTGTGCCAGAGCTATGCCAAAGCTGTGCCAGAGTTCTGCCAAGGTTCTGCAAGGGTTGTGCCAGGGTTGCGCCAGGTTTGTGCCAGGGTTTTGCCAGAGTTGTGCCAGAGTTGTGCCAGAGTTTTGCCAGAGTTATGCCAGATTTGTGCCAGAGTTGTGCAAGAGATCGGCCAGAGTCGTGCCAGAATTGTGCTATAGTTGTGCCAGAGTTGTGCCAGATTTGTGCCAGAGTTGTGCCAGAGTTGTGCAAGAGATCGGCCAGAGTCGTGCCAGAATTGTGCTATAGTTGTGCCAGAGTTGTGCCAGATTTGTGCCAGAGTTGTGCCAGAGTTGTGTGAGAGTTATGCGCGGGTTGTGCCAGAGTTGTGCCAGAGTTGTGCCTGTGTTGTGGCAGAGTTTTGCCAGAGTTGTGCCAGAGTTCTGCCGGAGTTGGGCCAGAGTTTTCCAGAGTTGTGCTAGAGGTGTGTCAGAGTTATGCCAGAGTTATGCCAGGGTTGTGCCATAGTTGTGCCAGAGTTGTGCCAGAGTTGTACGATAGTTGTTCCATAGTTGTGCTAGCATTTTTCCAGAGTTGTGCCAGAGTTGTGCCAGGGTTGAGGCAGAGTTGTGCCAGAGTTTAGCCAGAGTTGTGCCAGAGTTGTGCCAGAGTTGAGCTAGAGTTGTGCCAGAGTTGTGCCAGAGGTGTTCCGGAATCGTTCCAGAGTTGTGCAAAAGTTGTGCCAGAAAATTTCCACAATTGTGCCAGAGTTGTGCCAGAGTTGTGCCAGAGTTGTTCCAGAATTGTGCCAGAGTTGTGTCATAGTTGTGCCAGAGTTGTACCAGAGTTGTGCCAGAGTTGTGCCAGAGTTCTGCCAGAGTTGTGCAAGAGTTTTTCAAGAGTTGTGCAAGAGTTGTGCCAGAGTTGTGCCAAAGTTGTGCTAGAGTTGTGCTAGATTTGTGCCAGAGTTGTGCCAAAGTTGAGCTGGAGTTGTGCCAGAGTTGTGCCAGAGGTTTTGCAGAGATGTGCCTATGTTGTGCCGGAGTTGTTCCACCTTTGTGCCAGAGTTGTGCCAGAGTAGTGCCAGAGTTGTGCCAGAGTTGTGCAAGAGTTGTGCCAGAGTTGTGCCAAAGTTGTGCCAGAGTTGTGTCAGAGTTGTGCCAGAGTTGTGCCAGAGTTGTGCCAAAGTTGTGCCAGACTTGTTCCAAGCTGTGCCAGAGTTATGCCAAAGTTGTGCCAAAGTTGTGCCGAGTTGTGCCAGAGTTGTGCCAGAGTTGTGCCAAAGTTGTGCCAGACTTGTTCCAAGCTGTGCCAGAGTTATGCCAAAGTTGTGCCAAAGTTGTGCCGAGTTGTGCCAGAGTTGTGCCAGAGTTGTGCCAAAGTTGTGCCAGACTTGTTCCAAGCTGTGCCAGAGTTATGCCAAAGTTGTGCCAAAGTTGTGCCGAGTTGTGCCAGAGTTGTGCCAGAGTTGTGCCAGAGTTGTGCCAGAGTTGTGCCAGAGTTGTGCCAGAGTTGTGCCAGTGTTGTGCCAGAGCTGTACCAGAGTTGTGCCGGAGTTGTGCCAAAGTTGTGCAAGACTTGTTCCGAGTTTTGCCAGAGTTGTGCCAGAGTTTGGCCAGAGGTTTGCCGAGTTGTGCCAGAGCTCTGCTAGAGTTGTGCCAGAGTTGTGCCAGAGCTATGCCAAAGCTCTGCTAGAGTTCTGCCAGGGTTGTGCAAGAGTTGTGCCAGGGTTGTGCCAGGTTTGTTTAAGGTTTGTGCCAGAGGTATGCCAGAGCTGTGCCAGAGTTTTGCCAGAGTTGTGCCAGAGTTGTGCCAGAGTTGTTCCGGACTTGTGCCAAAGTTGTGGCAATATTGTTCCACGTTTGTGCCAGAGTTGTACCAGAGTTGTGCCTGAGTTGTGCCATAGTTGTGCCAGAGTTGTGCCAGAGTTGTGCCAGAGTTGCGCCAGAGTTGTGCCAGAGTTGTGCCGAGTTGTGCCAAAGTTTTGCCAGAGTTGTACCAGAGTTGTGCCAGAGCTATGCCAGAGCTGTGCCAGAGGTCTGCCAGGGTTGTGCAAGAGTTGTGCACGGGTTCTGCCAGAGCGGTGCAAGAGTTGTGCCAGAGTTGTGCCAGAGTTGTATAGGAGTTGTGCGAGAGTTGTGAGAGAGTTGTGCCAGAGTTGTGCCAGAGTTGTGCCAGAGTTGTGCCAGAGTTGTGCCAAAGTTGTGCTGGACTTGTTCCGAGTTGTGCCACAATTGTGCCAGAGTCGTGCCAGAGTTGTGCCAGAGCTATGCCAAAGCTGTGCCAGAGTCGTGTGAGAGTTGTGCGCGGGTTGTGCCAGAGTTGTGGCAGAGTTGTGGCAGAGTTGTGGCAGAGTTGTGCTAGAGTTGTGCCAGAGTTCTGCCGGAGTTGTGCCAAAGTTTTGCCAGAGTTGCGCTAGACGTGTGCCAGAGTTATGCCAGGGTTGTGCCATAGTTGTGCCAGAGTTGTGCCAGAGTCCTGGGATAGTTGTTCCATAGTTGTGCTAGCGTTTTGCCAGAGTTGTGCCACAGTTGTGCCAGAGTTGAGCCAGAGTTGTGTCAGAGTTTAGCCAGAGTTGTGCCAGAGTTGAGCCAGAGTTGTGACAGAGTTGTGTCAGAGGTGTGCCAGAATTGTTCCGGAGCTGTGCCAGAGCTGTGCCAGAGCTGTGCCAGAGATGTTCCAGAGTTGTGCTAGGGTTGTGCCAGGTTTTTGCCAGACATGTGCCAGGTTTGTGTCAGAGTTGAGCCAGAGTTGTGCCATAGTTGTGTCAGAGTTGTGCTAGAGTTATGCCAGAGTTGTGCCAGAGTTGTGTCATAGTTGTGCTAGAGTTGTACCAGAGTTGTGCAAGAGTTGTGCCAGAGTTTTGCCAGAGTTGTGCTAGAGATATGCCAGAGTTGTGCAAGAGTTGTGCAAGAGTTGTGCCAGAGTTGTGCCAGAGTTGTGCCAGAGTTGTCATAGAGTTGTGCCATAGTTGTTCCAAAGTTGAGCTGGAGTTGTGCCAGAGTTGTGCCAGAGTTGTGCCAGGGTTTTTCCGGATTTGTGCCAATGTTGTGCCGGAGTTGTTCCCCATTTGTGCCAGAGTTGTGCCAGTTTA
This sequence comes from Penium margaritaceum, assembly GCA_023375785.1. Taxonomy (NCBI): domain Eukaryota; kingdom Viridiplantae; phylum Streptophyta; class Zygnematophyceae; order Desmidiales; family Peniaceae; genus Penium; species Penium margaritaceum. The sequence goes on along the minus strand of SZWC01015424.1, from coordinate 14,159 downwards.
GTGCCGGAGTTGTGCCAGAGTTGTGCCAGAGTTGTGCCGAAGTTTTGCCAGACGTGTTCCGAGTTGTGCCAGAGTTGTGCCAGAGTTGTGCCGAGTTGTGCCAGAGTTGTGCCAGAGTTGTACCAGAGTTGTGCCAGAGTTGTGCCAGAGTTGTGCCGAAGTTTTGCCAGACGTGTTCCGAGTTGTGCCAGAGTTGTGCCAGAGTTGTGCCGAAGTTTTGCCAGACGTGTTCCGAGTTGTGCCAGAGTTGTGCCAGAGTTGTGCCGAAGTTTTGCCAGACGTGTTCCGAGTTGTGCCAGAGTTGTGCCAGAGTTGTGCCGAAGTTTTGCCAGACGTGTTCCGAGTTGTGCCAGAGTTGTGCCAGAGTTGTGCCGAAGTTTTGCCAGACGTGTTCCGAGTTGTGCCAGAGTTGTGCCAGAGTTGTGCCGAAGTTTTGCCAGACGTGTTCCGAGTTGTGCCAGAGTTGTGCCAGAGTTGTGCCGAAGTTTTGCCAGACGTGTTCCGAGTTGTGCCAGAGTTGTGCCAGAGTTGTGCCGAAGTTTTGCCAGACGTGTTCCGAGTTGTGCCAGAGTTGTGCCAGAGTTGTGCCGAAGTTTTGCCAGACGTGTTCCGAGTTGTGCCAGAGTTGTGCCAGAGTTGTGCCGAAGTTTTGCCAGACGTGTTCCGAGTTGTGCCAGAGTTGTGCCAGAGTTGTGCCGAAGTTTTGCCAGACGTGTTCCGAGTTGTGCCAGAGTTGTGCCAGAGTTGTGCCGAAGTTTTGCCAGACGTGTTCCGAGTTGTGCCAGAGTTGTGCCAGAGTTGTGCCGAAGTTTTGCCAGACGTGTTCCGAGTTGTGCCAGAGTTGTGCCAGAGTTGTGCCGAAGTTTTGCCAGACGTGTTCCGAGTTGTGCCAGAGTTGTGCCAGAGTTGTGCCGAAGTTTTGCCAGACGTGTTCCGAGTTGTGCCAGAGTTGTGCCAGAGTTGTGCCGAAGTTTTGCCAGACGTGTTCCGAGTTGTGCCAGAGTTGTGCCAGAGTTGTGCCGAAGTTTTGCCAGACGTGTTCCGAGTTGTGCCAGAGTTGTGCCAGAGTTGTGCCGAAGTTTTGCCAGACGTGTTCCGAGTTGTGCCAGAGTTGTGCCAGAGTTGTGCCGAAGTTTTGCCAGACGTGTTCCGAGTTGTGCCAGAGTTGTGCCAGAGTTGTGCCGAAGTTTTGCCAGACGTGTTCCGAGTTGTGCCAGAGTTGTGCCAGAGTTGTGCCGAAGTTTTGCCAGACGTGTTCCGAGTTGTGCCAGAGTTGTGCCAGAGTTGTGCCGAAGTTTTGCCAGACGTGTTCCGAGTTGTGCCAGAGTTGTGCCAGAGTTGTGCCGAAGTTTTGCCAGACGTGTTCCGAGTTGTGCCAGAGTTGTGCCAGAGTTGTGCCGAAGTTTTGCCAGACGTGTTCCGAGTTGTGCCAGAGTTGTGCCAGAGTTGTGCCGAAGTTTTGCCAGACGTGTTCCGAGTTGTGCCAGAGTTGTGCCAGAGTTGTGCCGAAGTTTTGCCAGACGTGTTCCGAGTTGTGCCAGAGTTGTGCCAGAGTTGTGCCGAAGTTTTGCCAGACGTGTTCCGAGTTGTGCCAGAGTTGTGCCAGAGTTGTGCCGAAGTTTTGCCAGACGTGTTCCGAGTTGTGCCAGAGTTGTGCCAGAGTTGTGCCGAAGTTTTGCCAGACGTGTTCCGAGTTGTGCCAGAGTTGTGCCAGAGTTGTGCCGAAGTTTTGCCAGACGTGTTCCGAGTTGTGCCAGAGTTGTGCCAGAGTTGTGCCGAAGTTTTGCCAGACGTGTTCCGAGTTGTGCCAGAGTTGTGCCAGAGTTGTGCCGAAGTTTTGCCAGACGTGTTCCGAGTTGTGCCAGAGTTGTGCCAGAGTTGTGCCGAAGTTTTGCCAGACGTGTTCCGAGTTGTGCCAGAGTTGTGCCAGAGTTGTGCCGAAGTTTTGCCAGACGTGTTCCGAGTTGTGCCAGAGTTGTGCCAGAGTTGTGCCGAAGTTTTGCCAGACGTGTTCCGAGTTGTGCCAGAGTTGTGCCAGAGTTGTGCCAGATCTGTACCGGAGTTGTGCCAGAATTGTGCCAGAGTTGTGCCAGAGTTGTGCCAGAGATGTGCCAGAGTTGTGCAAGAGTTGTGCCAGAGTTGTGCCAGAGTTGTGCCAGAGTTGTGCTAGAGTTGTGCCAGAGTTGTGCCAAAGTTGAGCTGGAGTTGTGCCAGAGTTGGGCCAGAGTCGTGCCAGAGTTTTTCTGGATTTGTAACAATGTTGTGCCGGAGTTGTTCCAAATTTGTGCCAGAGTTGTGCCAGAGTAGTGCCAGAGTTGTGCCAGTATTGTGCAAGAGTTGTGCCAGAGTTGTGCAAACGTTGTGCCACAGTTGTGTCATAGTTGTGCCAGAGTTGTGCGAGAGTTGTACAAGAGTTGTGCAAGAGTTGTGCCAGAGTTCTGCCAGAGTTGTGCCAACGTTTTGCCAGACTTGTTCCGAGTTGTGCCAGAGTTGTGCCAGAGTTGTGCCGAGTTGTGCCAGAGTTGTGCCAGAGTTGTGTTAGAGTTGTGCCAGAGCTATGCCAAAGCTGTGCCAAAGTTCTGCCAGGGTTGTGCAAGGGTTGTGCCAGGGTTATGCCAGGTTTGTGCGAGGTTTTTGCAAGAGTTGTGCCAGAGTTGTGCCAGAGTTTTGCCTGAGTTGTGCCAGAGTCCTGCCCGAGTTGTGCTAGAGTGTTGCCAAAGATGTGCCAGATTTGTGCCAGAGTTGTGCCAGAGTTGTGTGAGAGTTGTGCGCGAGTTGTGCGCGAGTTGTGCCAGAGTTGTGCCAGAGTTGTGGTAGAGTTGTGGCAGAGTTCTGGCAGAGTTGTGCCAGATTTGTGCAAGAGTTGTGCCAGAGTTATGCCAGAGTTATGCCAGGGTTGTACCATAGTTGTGCCAGAATTGTGCCAGAGTTCTGCGATAGTTGTTCCATAGTTGTGCTAGAGTTTTGCCAGAATTCTGCCAGAGTTGTGCCAAAGTTGTGCCTGAGTGTTGCCTGAGTTGTGCAAAAGTTGTGCCAGAGTTGTTCCACTTTTGTGCCAGAGTTGTGCTAGAGTTGTGACATAGTCGTTCCAGAGTTGTGCCAGAGTTGTACCAGAGTTGTGCCAGAGCTGTGCCAGAGTTTTCCCAGAGTTGTGCCGGAGCTGTGCCATTGTTGTGCCAGAGTTGTTCAAGAGTTGTGCAAGAGTTGTGCCAGAGTTACGCCAGAGTTGTGCCAGAGTTGTGCCAGAGTTGTTCGGGAGTTGTGCAAATGTTCTGCCACAGTTGTGCCAGAGTAGTGCCAGACTTTTGCCAAAGTTGTGCCAGAGTTGTGCCAGAGTTGTGCCAGAGTTGTGTCATAGTTGTGCCAGAGTTGTGCCAGAGATGTGCCAGAGTTGTGCAAGAGTTGTGCAAGGGTTGTGCCAGAGTTGTGCCTGAGTTGTGCTAGAGTTGTGCCAGAGTTGTGCCAAAGTTGAGCTGGAGTTGTACCAGAGTTGTGCCAGTGTTTTTCCGGATTTGTGCCAATGTTGTGCCGGAGTTGTTCCACATTTGTGCCAGAGTTGTGCCAAAGTAGTGCCAGAGTTGTGCCAGAGTTGTGCAAGAGTTGTGCCAGAGTTGTGTCATAGTTGTGCCAGAGTTTTGCGAGAGTTGTGCAAGAGTTGTGCCAGATTTGTGCCAGAGTTGTGCCAGAGTTGTGCCAAAGTTGTGCCAGACTTGTTCCGAGTTGTGTCAGAGTGTGCCAGAGTTGTTCCAGAGTTGTGCCGAGTTGTGCCAGAGTTGTGCCAAAGTTCTGCCAGAGTTGTCCCAGAGCTATGCTAAAGCTGTGCCAAAGTTCTGCCAGGGTTGTGCAAGGGTTGTGCCAGGGTTGTGCCAGGTTTGTGCCAGGTTTTTGCCAGAGCTGTACCAGAGTTGTGCCAGAGTTTTGCCAGAGTTGTGACAGAGTCCTGCCAGAGTTGTGCTAGATTTGTGCCAGAGATGTGCCAGATTTGTGCCAGAGTTGTGCCAGAGTTGTATGAGAGTTGTGCGCGAGTTGTGCCATAGTTGTGCCTGAGTTGTGGCAGAGTTGTGGCAGCGTTGTGGCAGAGTTGTGCCAGAGTTTTGTCGGAGTGTGCCTGAGTTTTTTGAGAGTTGTGCTAGAGTTGTGCCAGAGTTATGCCAGAGTTATGCCAGGGTTGTGCCATACTTGTGCCAGATTTGTGCCAGATTTGTGCAATAGTTGTTCCATAGTTCTGCTAGAATTTTGCCAGATTTGTGCCAGAGTTGTGCCAGAGTTGAGCCAGAGTTGTGCCAGAGTTTTGCCAGAGTTGAGCCAGAGTTGTGCCAGAGTTGTGCCAGAGTTGTGCCAGAATTGTACCGGAGTTGTTCACAAGTTGTGCCAGAGTTGTTCCACTTTTGCGCCAGAGTTGTGCCAGAGAAGAGCCAGAGTTGTGCGAGAGTTGTGCCAGAGTTGTATCAGAGTTGTGCCAGAGTTGTGCCATAGGTTTTCCAGAGTTGTACCAGAGTTGTGCCAGAGTTGTGCCAGAGTTTTGCCAGAGTTGTGCTGGATCTGTGCCAGAGTTGTACCAGAGTTGTGCAAGAGTTGTGCAAGAATTGTGCCAGAGTTGTGCCGGAGTTGTGCCCGAGTTGTGCCAGAGTTGTGCCAGAGTTGTGCCAAATTTGAGCTGGAGTTGTGCGAGAGTTGTGCCAGAGTTGTTCCGGAATTGTGCCCATGTTCTGCCAGAGTTGTCCCAGAGTAGTGCCAGAGTTGTGCCAGACTTGTGCAAGAGTTGTGCCAGAGTTGTGCCAAAATTGTGCCAGAGTTGTGTCATAGTTGTGCCACAGTTGTGCGAGAGTTGTGTGAGAGTTGAGCCAGAGTTGTGCCAGAGCTGTGCCAGAGTTGTGACAGAGTTGTGCCACAGTTGTGCCAGAGTTGTGCCAGAGTTGTGCCAGAGTTGTGCCAGAGATGTGCCAGAGTTATGCCGGAGTTATGCCAGGGTTGTGCCAGAGTTGTGCCAGAGTTGTGTCAGAGCTGTGCCACAGTTGTGCCAGAGTTGTGTCAAAGTTGTGCCAGACTTTTGCCAGAGTTTTCCCAGAGTTGTGCCAGAGTTGGGCCAGAGTTGTGTCGAGCTGTGCCAGAGTTGTGCCAGAGTTGTGCCATAGCTATGCCAAAGCTGTGCCACAGTTCTTCCAGGGTTGTGTAAGAGTTGTGCCAGGGTTGTGCCAGGTTTGTGCCAGGTTTGTGCCAGAGCTATGCCAGAGCTGTGCCAGAGTTTTGCAAGAGTTGAGCTCGAGTTGTACCAGACTTGTGCCAGAGTTGTTCCAGAGTTGTTCATGACTTGTGCCGGTGTTGTGCCATAATTGTTCCACATTTGTGCCAGAGTTGTGCCAGTGTTTAGCCATAGTTGTGCCAGAGTTGTGCCAAAGTTGTGCCAGAGTGGCTCCAGAGTTGTACCAGAGTTGTGTTGAGTTGTGCTAGAGTTTTGCCAAAGTTTCGCCAGAGTTGTGCCAGAGCTATGCCAGAGCTGTGCCAGAGTTCTGCCAGGGTTGTACAAGAGTTGTGCCAGGGTTGTGCCAGAGTTGTGCAAGAGTTGTTCCAGAGTTGTGCCAGGGTTGTACAGGAGTTGTGCGAGAGTTGTGCAAGAATTGTGCCAGATTTGTGCCAGAGTTGTGCCATAACAGTGCCAGACTTGTGCCAGAGTTGTGCCAGAGTTGTACCAGAGTTGTTCCAGAGTTGTTCCAAAGTTGTGCCGGACTTGTTATAAGTTGTGCCAGAGTTGTGCCAGAGTTGTGCCTGAGTTGTGGCGGTTGTACCTGAGTTGTGCAAGAGTTGTGCCAAAGTTGTTCCAGAGCTACGGCAAAGCTGTGCCAGAGTTCTGCCAGGGTTGTGCAAGGGTTGTGCCAGGGTTGTGCCAGGTTTGTGCCAGTTTTTTTCCAGAGATGTACTTGACTTGTGCTAGAGTTTTGCCAGATTTGTACCAGAGTTGTGCCAGAGCTGTGCCAGAGTATTGCCAGAGTCGTGCCAGAATTGTGCCAGAGTAGTGCCAGAGTTGTGCCAGGTTTGTGCCAGAATTGCGCCAGAGTTCTGCCAAAGTTGTGCCAGAGTTGTGCCAGAGTTGTGCCAGAGTTGTGCAAGATTTGTGTGAGAGTTGAGCCAAAGTTGTGCCAGAGCTGTGACAGAGTTGTGCCAGAGTTGTGCCAGAGTTGTGCAGGAGTTGTGCCAGAGATATGCCATAGTTTTGCTAGAGTTGTGCCAGAGTTGTGCCAGAGTTGTGCCAGAGTTGTGCCAGAGTTGTGCCAGCATTGTGCAAGAGTTGTGCCAGAGTTGTGCCAGAGTTGTGCCAGACTTGTGCCAGAGTTGTGCCAGAGTTGTGTCAGAGTTGTGCCAGAGTTGTGCCAGAGTTCTGCCAGAGTTGTGCCAAAGTTGCGCCAGAGTTGTGCCAGAGTTGTGCCAGACTTGTGCCAGAGTTGTGCCAGAGTTGTGTCAGAGTTGTGCCAGAGTTGTGCCAGAGTTCTGCCAGAGTTGTGCCAAAGTTGCGCCAGAGTTGTGCCAGAGTTGTGCCAGACTTGTGCCAGAGTTGTGCCAGAGTTGTGTCAGAGTTGTGCCAGAGTTGTGCCAGAGTTCTGCCAGAGTTGTGCCAAAGTTGCGCCAGAGTTGTGCCAGAGTTGTGCCAGCATTGTGCCAGAGCTGTGCCAGAGTTGTGCCAGAGTTCTGTCAGAGTTGTTCCAAAGTTGCGCCAGAGTTGTGCCAGAGTTGTGCCAGGGTTGTGCCAGAGTTGTGCCAGAGCTATGCCAAAATTGTGCCAGAGTTCTGCCAGGGTTGTGCAAAGGTTGTGCCAGGGTTGTGCTAGGTTGTTGCCAGAGTTGTGCCAGAGTTGTGCCAGAGTTTTGCCAGATCTTGCCATATTTGTGCCAGAGTTCTTCCAGAGTTGTGCTAGAGTTGTGCCAGAGTCGTGCCATAATTGTGCTAGAGTTGTGCCAGAGTTGTGCCACAGTTGTGCCAGAGGTCTGTGAGAGTTGTGCGCGAATTGTGCCAGAGTTGTGCCAAAGTTTTGCCTGAGTTGTGGCAGAGTTGTGGCAGAGTTGTGCCAGAGTTGTGCCAGAGTTGTGCTAGAGTTGTGCCATAGTTGTGGCGGTTGTACCTGAGTTGTGCCAAAGTTGTGCCAGAGTTGTTCCAGAGCTACGGCAAAGCTGTGCCAGAGTTCTGCCAGGGTTGTGCAAGGCTTGTGCCAGGGTTGTGCCAGGTTTGTGCCAGTTTTTTTCCAGAAACGTACTTGAGTTGTGCTAGAGTTTTGCCAGATTTGTACCAGAGTTGTGCCAGAGTTGTGCCAGAGTTTTGCCAGACTCGTGCCAGAATTGTGCCAGAGGAGTGCCAGAGTTGTGCCAGATTTGTGCCAGAATTGCGCTAGAGTTGTGCCAGAGTTGTGCCAGAGTTTTGCGAGATTTGTGTGAGAGTTGAGCCAAAGTTGTGCCAGAGCTGTGACAGAGTTGTGCCAGAGTTGTGCCAGAGTTGTGCCAGAGCTGTGCCAGAGTTGTGCCAGAGTTGTGCCAAAGTTGTGCCAGACGTTTGCCAGAGTTTTCCTAGAGTAGTGCCGAGTTGTGCCAGAGTTGTGCCAGAGTTGTGCAGGAGTTGTGCCAGAGTTATGCCAGCATTGTGCCAGAGCTGTGCCAGAGTTGTGCCAGAGTTGTGCCAAAGTTGTGCCAGACGTTTGCCAGAGTTTTCCTAGAGTTGTGCCGAGTTGTGCCAGAGTTGTGCCAGAGTTGTGCCAGAGCTATGCCAAAACTGTGCCATAGCTCTGCTAGGGTTGTGCAAGAGTTGTGCCAGGGTTGTGCCAGGTTTGTGCCAGGTTTGTGCCAGAGCTATGCCAGAGCTGTGCCAGAGTTTTGCCAGAGTTGTGCCAGAGTTGAGCTGGAGTTGTGCCAGAGTTGTGCCAGAGTTGTGCCAGAGTTGTTCTGGACTTCTGCCAGAGTTGTGCCATAATTGTTCCACATTTGTGTCAGAGTTGTGCCAGAATTGTGCCAGAGTTGTGCCAGAGTTCTGTCAGATTTGTTCCAGAGTTGCGCCAGAGTTGTGCCAGAGTTGTGCCAGGGTTGTGCCAGAGTTGTGCCAGAGCTATGCCAAAGCTGTGCCATAGTTCTGCCAGGGTTGTGCAAAGGTTGTGCCAGGGTTGTGCCACGTTGTTGCCAGAGTTGTGCCAGAGTTTTACCAGATTTGTGCCAGAGTTCTGCTAGAGTTGTGCCAGAGTTGTGCCTGAGTCGTGCCGGAATTGTGCTAGAGTTGTGCCAGAGTTGTGCCACATTTGTGCCAGAGTTGTGCCAGAGTTGTGTGAGAGTTGTGCGCGAATTGTGCAAGAGTTGTGCCAGAATTTTGCCTGAGTTGTGGCAGAGTTGTGGCAGAGTTGTGCCAGATTTGTGCCAGAGTTGTGCTAGAGTTGTGCCAGAGTTTTGCCAGAGTTGTGCCAGAGGTTTGCCAGATTTGTGCTAGAGTTGTGCCAGAGTTATGCCAGAGTTATGCCAGGGTTGTGCCATAGTTGTGCCATAGTTGTGCCAGAGTTGTGCCAGAGTTTAGTCAGAGTTTAGTCATAGTGTAGTCAGAGTTGTGCCAGAGTTGAGCCAGAGTTGTGCCAGAGTTGTGCCAGATTTGTGCCAGACTTGTTCTGGAGTTGTGCAAACGTTGTGCCAGAATTGTTCCACAATTGTGCCTGAGTTGTGCCGGAGTTGTTCCATAGTCGTGCCATAGTTGTGCCAGAGTTGTACCAGAGTTGTGCCAGAGTTGTGCCAGAGTTTTGCCGGAGTTGTGCCAGAATTGTTACACATTTGTGCCAGAGTTGTGCCAGAGTTTTGCCAGTGTTGTGCCATAATTGTTCCACAGTTGTGCCATAGTTGTGCCAGAGTTGTGTCAGAGATGTGCCAGAGTTGTGCCGAGTTGTGCCAGAGTTTTGCCATAGTTGTGCCAGAGTTGTGCCAGAGCTATGCCAGAGCTATGCCAGAGTTCTGCCAGGGTTCTGCAAGAGTTGTGCCAGGGTTGTGCCAGAGTTTTGCAAGAGTTGTGCCAGGGTTGTGCCGGAGTTGTACAGGAGTGAAGGGAAAGTTGTGAGAGAGTTGTGCCAGAGTTGTGCCAGAGTTGTGCCAGAGTTTTGCCAGACTTGTGCCACAGTTGTGCCAGAGTTGTGCCAGAGTTGTGCCAGAGGTGCGCCAGAGTTGTGCCAGAGTTTTGCAAGGTTGTTCCAGACTTGTTCCGAGTTGTGCCAGAGTTGTGCCAGAGTTGTGCCAGAGTTGTGCCAGAGTTGTGCCGAGTTGTGCCAGAGTTGTGCCAGAGTTGTGCTAGAGCTATGCCAAAGCTGTGCCAGAGTTCTGCCAGGGTTGTGCAAGGGTTGTGCCAGGGTTGTGCCAGGTTTGTGCCAGTTTGTTGCCAGATTTGTGCCAGAGTTGTGCCAGAGCTGTGCCAGAGTTGTGCCAGAGTCATGCCAGAATTGTGCTAGAGTTGTGGCAGAGTTGTGCAAGATTTGTGCCTGAGTTGTGCCAGAGTTGTGTGAGAGTTGTGCGGGAGTTGTGCCAGAGTTGTGCCAGAGTTGTGCCTGAGTTGTGGCTGAGTTGTGGCAGAGTTGTGGCAGAGTTGTCCCAGAGTTGTGCTAGAGTTGTGCCAGAGTTGTGCCGGAGTTGTGCCAGAGTTTTGCCAGAGTTGTGCTAAAGTTGTGCCTGAGTTATGCCAAAGATATGCCAGGGTTGTGCCATAGTTGTGCCAGAGTTGTGCCAGAGTTGTGCGATAGTTGTTCCATAGTTGTGCTAGCGTTTTGCCAGAGTTGTGCCAAAGCTGTGCCAGAGTTGAGCAATAGTTGTACCAGAGTTTAGTCATATTTTAGTCAGAGTTGTGCCAGAGTTGAGCAAGAGTTGTGCCAGAGTTGTGCCAGAGGTGTGCCATAATTCTTCCGGAATTGTGCAAATTTTGTGCCAGAATTGTTCCATAATTGTGGCAGAGTTGTGCCAGAGTTGTGCCAGAGTTGTGCCAGAGTTGTGTCATAGGTGTGCCATAGTTGTACCAGAGTTGTGCCAGAGTTGTGCCAGAGCTTTGCCAGATTTGTGCCAGAGTTGTGCCAGATTTGTGCCAGAGTTGTGC
>SZWC01015423.1:37810-67071 GCA_023375785.1 Penium margaritaceum | reverse complement strand
GCTCTTAAACAATTGCGAACCAGGGAGGATGACAAAACTGATGGCACGGGACAAGCAAAAGAGAAAGCCGGACGGCAGGGGGATGTGACGAAAATCACGTACAGTGCGACAGGTTATAATCGGACAAACTGAAGTGAATGCCAGGTGGCAGCAATGAACGTAGAAGTTTGAAAGCTAGATCGTGGAAGTCCAGTGTGATTCTCAGCAACGTGCGGGAGGAAACATTGAAACAAATCTGCACCGTCCGCCGCCTTCACAACTTATCGAGAGTAACGACATGCCAGGGGAGCAGGGGAAGTCTGGCAGGAGGTAGGGCGGCTTGTCTGGTACAGGCGGGAAACTTCTTCCCACAAGGACGCGTTGGCGTTGGATGGCCCTTGACCTGAGGGACAACAGCCGTCGATCCATTATCGGAGATTCTCTTCGCGACGGTCGTTGGGGCCGCATCTCTTCAAGACCGACGGATGTCGGTGACTGGCCTTTGAGAGAAATCGGCGTAAGGCGGCAGGAGCATGTCGCCAGAAGTGGAGATGCGGCAAGAATAACATCCTTTACGATAGAAATGGGCATAGCCGCCACACACGGGGCGGACTTACAAGTTGCCCTTATTCTCTGGGTGGGAGGGATTTTCTGCCTGTACCATCTTAAAAACCCCAAAAAAAAAAAACTGCCCTTATCCTTGCTCGACCATGTCTGACACACCCCCATTGTGAGAACAATATCTGCGGCGCCCCCATTCTTCAAACAAATAACCAGGTCGCCCCCACTTTTTGTGATACCGGAAACTATGGCTAGGATGCCCAGTACGGATGAAACATTGTCGGATTTTTTCCCCCATTTTCAGAATTTGGGGCACAGTGACGATAATACATTGTATCGCACATTGGTAAAAATCAGTTTCAATGGAATCTTACCTTACATCCTTCCAGAAACCTGGTCCGCTGTGTCCGCCGTCCAGACCTCGCCTCTCTCGTCGAAGCTATGTTTAGAAGTTAAGGATTTCACGTCTCTTCCTTGCAACATGAGTAAGAAGACCCCAACTTTTCGTACGTCAGATGTCAACAATGTCACACTTATCATTGTTCCCCATAGCTTACGAGTACTTTGAAGGGAGTTGCCACCTGTTTCACGCTAGGTAGATTGTAATTGTTCATTGTGGACAATAGCATTTGATTGGGGCCCCACTTACACACGAACACACTATCTAACAAACATCAATGAGTCTAGTCCACGTACACTGCGGCCACGGTGGCATGAAATTTGACCGATGCGTGGACGCCTACGGTCATGCATGACAACCACCCCCCTCCCCCTACCTCCAACTGTGGTGAAGAGCACCCAAGTGAGGTCGCTCCGCGCCCTTGAGCTGGCAGGGGTCTCCATCGTCCGTCATTGTTCGTTGCATGTTTCATCGTCGACGCTAGGGTAGCACGAACCAACCTGTCCCGCTCTCGCGTTGTGCCCATGGCGCTGGCCGGCATTCTTGTACCCGGTGAGTCTGGGTCATGGGGGCATGGTGTGATCACCTGTTTATTTCCAACATGCCCTCGTTTTGGCCGCATGGCGGCTTTAACGTTTCTCGGTTCGCCGAGCGAAGTGCGTCAAATCGTTTACGACGCACGTAGCTTTCGCAGGCAAATTTTGCCTGGTCCCTAGTACTTGGATCCCCTCATCGCCGACAGAATCGTGGACCCCATACATGTCTGTTCATTCGCTAAGTGGGATGATGACATAAGAGAGCGTGACGAATGGGAGGCGCAGCAAGAAGCTGCGTTGTTGACGTCCATGACCCCCCAATCCCCCGACCCCGGTCCCGTCACGCACAAAGGTGGTAAAGCTGTACGAGTCTGTCCTGAATGGCACCACCTGCCCAGTGGTACATGCTACATCTGGGATGGTCTCCCGCCATGGCGCATCCCCTCTCTGGTTTGCAGTGTTTGTTAGGGGAACCACCCACAACACTAAGTCGGAAGTCTAGCAAACATCACCGCCCGCCCCGCATCCACAAACAATCTTTGCACAATTGTAAGCCAACGTCGTCACAATATGCCACGCTTTCCCGTCATCTCTGAACAGTTGGACTGAATGTGTTGCTGGCGCAGGTGTGTAGGCCCCTCCGACGAGGATGACGATGGAGGCGGGCCTCGGTTTTTGGGAGTCATGGAATTCCAGACCATGGAAGAGTACCGATGCACCATATAAGATTACGCTGTCCAACATTGTTTCCCCTGAAGTAGGAGAGGTTGGAGCCTGGGAGGACCATGGTGCATTGCCGCAATCGCAAAAGTGAGGGTGTGAGTGGGTCATCCATGCCCGCATGTCGACCAAGTCCCACAGCTGCGTCCTGTCCTCGTTCGTGGATGGGCACAAGTGCAACCCCGGGCAGACGAAGGGGAACCCAGCGCGCACGACCACTTGGGTCCTACGCCGTATCCAAGACACGATGGCCCGAGACCCGACAACAGACGCGAAGGCACTCCGCGTAGTCGTCGAAGCAGTTACCCACGAGAAAGTGGGCTACCAACTCATCTGGAGGGCACGGGACAAAGCCCAAGAAGAAGTCCTCGGGGAGAAGTCTGGATCGTGGGCCCTCTTCCCCACGTCCTGCGCAGAGGTGAATATCTACGAACTCAACTTTGATTGCCCCTGTTGTCTTTTTTGAAACCGCTAGTTTCATCGTGATGTCCATGCTTTTGCACTTGCAACTGATGCGCATGGACCCAAACACGATCGCCGTTGTGGAGCAGAAGCAGAAAAAATACCGACGATGCTTCGTGGCGCCAAGTGCCTGCCGCAAGGCGTGGTTGCATGTGCACCGCATCGTGATGCTGGATGGCACGTTCTTGAAAAACGGAAACAAGCAAGTACTCCTAATCGCCCAGTTCTTTGATGCGAACAACAACAGCGTCCCCATGGCATGCGCCCTCATCAGCAAAGAGGATGAAGATAAGTGGGGCTGGTTCCTCCTCCACCTTTCCAACACCTACTGAACGTTGCGGGAGGGCGGCACAACCGTTATCAATGACTGGGACGCGGGCCTCTTGGCGGCCATGCCGAAGCTATTACCACATGCCAACCACACGTTCTCGCCTACCACAACAAGGAGAACATACGAGTTATCCACGGCAAAACGACGCCTGACATCTTTTGGCGCCTATCACACACGTACAAGCGTGAAGAGTACGACAAGTTGAGTCTGGAGCTCATGGAGACAAACCAAGGGGCTTACACGTTCGTCTTTGAGCATGGGGACGAGGGCAAAATCCAATTGTGGAAACAGAGCCGCTTCTACGGCCCACCGGGATGTGGCGGCCACACCATAGTAATGTTGCAGAGTTCCTAAATGCCCGGATCATCAAGGCAATATTTTTTTTTTTCCGTTCCACTGCTTTGTCAGCCTCTACCCATTCATCCTAAAGCTGTTTGCAACACGTTGGAAGCTTGCACAGGACATCAACATGGGCAACGGACAGGAAAAGAAGTGGGTGACTACACTGGGTAAAGCCCTTCAACACAACTGCATGGCGGCATGTGACTATGAGGCTGTGCAACCCCGGAACCTCATGGCCAAGGTCACAGGGAGCAGGGGTGTGCCGCGACAGGTGGACTGCCACATGCGCAAGTGCAGCTGTGCCCGCTACCAAGAGTTTGGCATCTCGTGTGTGTATGCATGTGTAGCCCAGCTAGAGAACATGGTGACCCTAGATGGATACACCAACATGGCCTACAGTGTTGCTACATGGAAGTGCTGCCACGGACAATGCATGCTTGGCGTGAACCTAAAAGCGTTGTAGCCAGCTTTGCCTAAACCAGATCATGAGGGTTACCCACCAGAAACAAGGTGGCAAGCACCAGGCGGTCGTGCAGTGGGACGTTCCTAAGGAAAACAAAGGTGGCAAGGCGATATGCTGCGCGCCAACCACATACACGGTCACTGTGGCCACAAGGGACGACCAAAACATTGTTGCACGAACCCCCCTGCACCAACACTGGCTCAAATGGCCACTATACGAGCGGCTGAGCTGCACACACAACAACTTGCTATAGCCATGGCCACGGAAGATGTTGCGAGGGAAATGATTGATGCAGCTGACGTGGCAGCAAGAACTAGTACTGCACGTACTAGAGGAGTGACGAGGGAGGAGGACACTGGGGACGGAGATCTAACTCAGGGGGAAGAGGAGGATGAGGAGGAGTACGAAGAGGACAGTATAGGAGAGGAGGATAATGACGTCTTGGTCGCTTGTCCCGCACCTGTGGATGACCGCACGTCTGACTGGAAGAACACTGAGACCTCAGGCGAGGAGTACGACCTAGATGAGGAGACTAGGAGGGCAAGGCACAAGGCACAGGAGGCAGCTTTCAGGCGTCAGTACGCCATGGTCAGCGAGCTTGTGCCTGAGATGGGGCTGCATGACCTTGACCTTTTGCTTGACACTAGAGCGCTGTGAAGGTAACGTGTTATTCACCTTTGCATTGCCTTTGTACGTATAGGAATGTGGTGTTGCATTATCCTTCAGTAAAAGTTACTCTTTCACTTTCGTACAAGCTGACGAATTATGTTTGTTTGTTTGCTTGCAGATACACAAGGCTAGCCTACTCATTCATGTTCAAGCATCCTCACGCAGTGGAAGACCAAGGTTGTCAAGGGTAGCTCCTTTTAGAGGGTGTTTTAGGTTGCATCGCTTGACTGTGGGGGCAAATGAACATGGTCAAATATCACGTGGCCAGGAAGAGGAGGTGTTTTCTGATGTAGTGGAGCGTGGAGGTGTATGCCCGTGTGTAACTTGTGACGTGACCCGTTGGGTGCACAACTTGCCAGTGTTTGTGCAAGAGTGGATTTCCTCGTGTGATCTCTCTCTATTGTATCACATGCGGGAATGAAGGATTACAATGTTGTCTACATTCTATTTCCTAAACCTTGCAATGTGCGCTCATTCTTTATAACCCTTTGACATGATACATACTGTTGCCGTCTGTGAATGGTGGACAGGTTGAAATTCACATTAATGCATGCAACTGAACAATGTGTATGAATGCAATGGTCATTAGAGTGCCGTAAAATCTATTAATGAAATTGTCATGTGGTTTGTTCATTTCTGTGTTTGTAGAGAAAATGGTCTTCATAAGTTCCACCATACTTCAACACTCGGAAACCACACTTCAGACGATGAGAATTGTCGATGCCTAATGAAGATATGTTTAGCCATTAGGCAAGACAGATATTGCCACAATAGAATTTTCTTGTACGTTGCATAGGAGTTTGGCCAAGCAAAGGCATGTGTGTAGTGACAGTGATATGATCCGAAGCAACAGCAGTACTACATACTCATGTCACAGACACACAATTTATGTCATAACAAGAACAAGCATAATGCATGGCATATACTAAGTGAGTATGGGTACTCTAGACATGTTACAGTCAAATCATGGCTTTGTCAACGGAAATGAAAGGCCCATGTATAGAGGAAAAGACGAAATCGCGGTCCTATTTCACTGTAAATTGAGGGCATAATAGATAGGAAGTTCGTAACAGAAAGTCACATGGCCCTCAAAAGATGGGGCAAGGTGGACATGAATTGTCAAAGATTAGGGTAGATTAGCTAGGAAATCCTTAAAAGAAAGTCACATGGCCCTCAAAAGAGGAGGCTAGGTGGACATTAATTAACAAAAACGAGGGAAGGGTGGCTAGGAAATCCTTAACATAATGTCAGATGCCCCGAAAAGAATGAGGCAAGATGGACATGAATTACCTAAAATTAGGGTAGAGTACATAGGAAATCCTTGACAAAAAGTTACCTGGCCCTCAAAAGACGGGGCAAGGTGGACACGAATTGCCTAACATGGGTGTAGAGCTCCTAGGAAATCCATAACATAATGTCACATGCCCCTAAAGAACGAGACAAGGTGGACATGAATTGCCTAAGATAAGGGCAGAGTACATAGGATATCGTTAACAGAAAGTCACACAACCCTCAAAAGACGGGGCAAGGTGGACATGAATTGCCTTAAACGAGGGTAGAGTAGCTAGGAAATCCTTAACATAATGTCACATGCCCCCTAAAAAACAGGGCAAGGTGGACATGAATTGCCTTAAAAGAACAAGAGTAACATCATCACCAGCCACTACGGACTCGGAGGCTCAGTCCATACCAACGGCTCCCATGGCTCTGGACAGTTGGGCAGTATAGTACTCGGCATGGGCACTCCCAAGTTCCATGCCATGTGTTCAGGATTCACATGAGGGAGGACCCATTATGGTTCTTCATGGCCCAACTGTATGTTGAGTGCTACATACCGCTCCGAATCTACCTTCAATGCGACCCATGCCCGATTAGCTGCCACAGAGTCTGCTACGAGAGTGCCCCATCCATGATGTGCCAAGCCATTTGGGCGACCGTCTGTGTCCCTGTTGATCCAACGTGTAGTCAAAGTTCAAGAGTAGGTGTATTCTTAGCGAAGTAGACTGAATGGGAAGCACATTAAGTACACACGATAGTACCTGTTCATAGTGCGAACCGGAACAAGTAATAGGTTCGCAATCAAAGCCTTCTTCGGTGCATGACATAGTTTGACACGCAAACCCGGTCTACCAATTTTACCTATGGTTTGGAACGTGTGGCAGCAATGTCGGGCGTGCAGAATGCACCTGCCCGTGTCCACGTCAAAACGGGCTGAGATTTGTCATGCGATGCACGGTCCCATATCGCCCCGGGTGGGGCAACGTCGTCCCATTCAGCCGTCGTCTACTTTCTGCGTGGACTGCGAAAGTGGACCAGTCCGCTTCAGTGGATGATATCACCAATGCCGCTTCATTCTTTGTCGAATCCACGAAGCACAAACATGGCGTTTTGCAACAACAAACCTGACATGCAAACGTAAACAAAGTAATTCCCTACCACCATGCGCTCGAGCTACGTTAGGAGGATTCCATTACGTTCTTCAAACAAAATTGTGGACGCCGGTTAATGACGCTCATACAAGGCTCCGTCAACGTCGATAGCTATAAACACAAACCCTCGAGGATTTGTTGAAAAAACGGGGACGAGGTAGCCAATTCTTTTTGAAATGGGAGCAACATAGGAAACTAATAACACAATAGGGGAAATCCAACCATACGTTTTTTGAACGGGGGTGACGTAGCCATCTTTCGCCGAATGGGGGCGTCTCACTCATGGTCCGCCAAAAATGGGGGCAATCGAGAGTCTAGCCGCCACGCACGCCTTACAATAGTTATCGCGCACTACCATTGGCCTCCCTCCACGGCTCTGAAGTAAGGAATAAAAAGGGTCCAAAGACCAACCATTCCTTTTTGAAGGGTTTAAAGCTAGGATAATACAAGGGCAAACGTATCCGATGTGATAACCTGAATAGTCACCAACACAAACGACAACGATCTGGACTTCGGGGCATAACGAGAAACTATTCCAAAAAGCAACCTAAGAAAAATGTGACTGTTCGCGATGGCCATAGGATTGCTCAGCTGATAAATCATGTCAGCTCCAAGCTCCAACCTAACGTAAACGTCTTACCTCCTAGGCCGCCCAAACGGCGAGCTTTCAAGGGGCACGGTTTTTCTCCCACAAAAACCATCTAAAATAAAAGCTAAATAGAATCTTTAAAGTCAAAGTCCTAGTTTGACCGACGCCAAAAAACCATAAGCAAACAGTCGCAAAATCTAGAAAACTTGGATAGCCAGAATGGCACGGGCATTGAAATGACCATCCTGCCGTTCAGGTCGGCTTACAACTTAGAACATTGTCATCAGGTGTAATGGGCCGGAACCTCCAGCTCCTGCTTTGAAGTCGTCGGAGCTCGCAAAATGGCGTTCTCGGTCAGCGGTAGGGGTTTACCTCCTTTGCAAGACTGAGGGGCAATCGTCATCAATGACAGAGAGCAGGGAGACTCAAGTATTTAAAGTCTCCGGAGGCCCATTTTGGTTTCTAACCTTACCCCTGGTGTTGGGACCCAAACTAGGGGTTTTTACCTATAACTTGTCAGTTTGCATGAGTTTTCTATCTCAGAAACTTGAAGTTTTTCATTAATAAACTTCGAGTTTATGTTTGTCCTTTTGGCAAGAAATCGTTGCGCGCGAGGCATGCTGGCAATTTCGCGCTTGGGTTCTCTCTATCTCTCCCCCTCACCCTCGCCCCCCTTATCCCTCGTCCTTGCTCGCTCGCTTGCAAAAAGGGCGAGTGAGGGCAAGGGCACGAGGCCATGAGGCCTTGCCCTTGAGGCCCAAGCGGCTCCTCAGCCGCCAATCGCGTCCTTAGCCTGATCTGCGGCTGGCGGCTGTCCAACTGGTGGCCGGCCAATCGCTTGGCCAGCCGTTGAGCCGGCCGGCAGCCAGCTGGCTGGCGGCCAGTGAACTGCTGGCTGCTGGCCAGCCCTTGTTGATGCAAGGGGTGGTGCGCAACCACCCCTCGCTTCAATAAGGAGGGAGGGCCAAACCAGCCCTCCCGCTACATTCCTCCCCACTTTTTATGAGCCATCTCCGTTAAGAAACAAAAAGCACCATTGAAAGATAGTGATTCATCAACATTGTGAAGGAAAGTTAATAACTCCAATCACAAGGTAGACATGAACACGTGCATGGCACTTGGACCTAAGTTACAACTTGTTGGTCAACACCGCTAGCGGCCTCTCCTTTAGGCTGGAGTGTCCGCAAGACAATAATGTTGGGTGTCCCCAACCTCCTATGGTTGCAGTCCATGAATGTCGCCATGCAAGAATGTTGTTCACTTTCTCCGCGTTTAGGTGGTGCCCCCTGACACGTGTCGATCTGTGCGAGCTGCGAGCTCGCTCCAATACTTGCTGACCACCCTTGTGGGCAACTGAGAATTGGGCTCTCATGAGTTATGTTAAGGTCCACACCCGGCCTAATGAACGAGGTATTCCCTAACAATGCGCAACCGGAGTGCACGCTCTCAGTGTTGGAGTAGACAAAGAACATCGTATTGGCTGTTGGCGGTAAGGAATTCTGGTGGTGGCTGAACGGTTCCCTCTGTTGTGCATTGAGCAAAAGCAGCAATCTGTATGCCACTAGCCCGATGTGTGCAACAATGGGACACGACCCACTTTGATAGAAGTTTTTGCAACCCAGGTGACTTCAACCAAAGATTCTTAGTGCTTAGCAGGACTTTGTCACTGATGTCCAACGAGACTTGACAGTGACTTTTGTCAGCATATGCTTGTTGTTGCCAAGCATCTAGAAGGTGACCCTTCGCCAGGTGCAACAAGGATTCTATGCGCTCGACAAAGGCTTGAGTAGAAGGAACATGTCCTAGTGTATTCCTACTCTTCACCAAGGAAGAGGGCACCACTGGATGTCGCCCTCTGTTCAACACAAATGTTGTGTCAACTGTTTCAACTCGTTCAATGAGTTATCCACCGCAAACTCTGCCAGTGCTAGGAATTCATCCCAGTCATTCATGGCAGGGTCCACGTACATGCGCAACATTCATTCTAGAGTGCGATTCATGCGCTACATTTTTTTGTCAGTTTGAGGTTGAAAGACTGTCGACATTTGTGACTCGTTGCCAAAGTACTCATGCATCTTTTGCCAAAACTTACTAGTGATTTTTGTGTCTCTATCGGAAATAATGTGTAATGGTACGCCATGGTACTTTACGATGCCCTCAAAGAAGAGACGAGCGGTCTCCTTTGCATTTACATCAATGGTTGTAGGAATGAAGTATGATATCTTTGTCAGAATATCCACAACCACCTCTATTGCATCTTGGCCACGGGCCGTGTCCGGAAGACCAATAATGAAGTTCATGCTGACGCACTCCCATGGAGTCCCAAGAATGGGAAGCTGTTGGAGGAGTCCTGCAGACTTCTTGTTCCCAGCCTTGTTCCAAACACATGGGTCACATTTCATGCAATACCTTGTTCCGAACACGGACATCTTCACTCCATCCTGGCCAACAAGAGTGGTCCGAGAGTTCCTGTCCGGTCTTTTGAGGTCCCACATGACCTGCGACCGGCGGGTGGTGGAATTAGGAGGTGATCTTTGCTCGAAGGTCTCCCGAGTCTAGCACAACTTGTTCTCCTTGCCAAATGATTCCTGCAGCCACCACCAATCCATGCTTGTTTAGATTGCAAGAGTCTTGAAACCAAGAATCCACACAGTATCCCATCCGGATTATGTTGAAAAAACCGTTGTAGTTAATCATCTCTCGAGGGGGTTACCATAGAGGTGTAAGGGGCTCTGGTGTTTGCACTGTTGTCATCGTAATGACCATAAATCACCCATTAACCTTAGTGATTGGTAGAATTTCCCCAGGCTGTCGGCTTAGTGTATCGACCACATTGATGCGTCCTGGTGGATATTCCCATGTGGACAACAATCGACTCACGCTTTCGCTCCAATGTGCCTGTCGTCTTGACAGGTTTGGTTGTGTTTCGAAAAACACCAATGGATTATGGTCAGTCACGAATGTCACACCCCCTTCAGCAGCCTTGAGATAGCAACGCCACATCTTGAAAGCGAGAAGCACCGCAAGGAGCTCTTGATCCCCAGTGATGTATCGCATTTTCACGGGCATGAGCTTCCAGCTCTCATACGCAACTGGGTGACCGTTTTGCATGAGGACAACTCAGAGTCCTACTATCGACGCATCACATCGAACCTCCTACGATTTCAATGTACCTGAGAGAGCTAGGACGGACGTTGTGGATAGAAGCTCTTTGACTTTGAGAAAGGCATTCTCGCAATCAAGTATCCATACCCAACGCACATGTTTTTGCGTGATCCTCGTTAGCAATGCTACCAGGGTCGAATACCCTTGCATAAACCTTCAAAAGTAGTTTGCAAGGCCGAGGAAAGACCAAACCTGCCCAACATTTTCCGGGCGTGGCTAGTCCACAATGACTTGGAACTTTTGTGGGTCAACACGGATATCACCCTTGCGAACAATGTGTCCAAGGTATTCGAGCTCATCTTTTGCAAACTTGCACTTGCTCGTTTTTTAATTGAACTTCTGTTCTCAAAGGATCGCGAGGAATTCACACACATGTTCTATGTGCTATTCCATGGGTTTGGAGAAAACTAGGATGTCGTCTAGGTAAACCAAGGCAAACTGAACAAATTTCTTAGCAAATGTTCGGTTCATTTCTCCTTGGAAGGTTGTCCGGGCGTTCGCTAGCCCAAAGCGTAACACCCAGAACTGATAGTATCCCACGTACGTTCGAAACACACTCTTAGACACATAATCTTCCATGATGTGGATTTGATGGTATCCTTGAGACAAATCCAAGGATTGCAATACTTTTGCCCCTTGGAGTTGGTCAAAGAGGTCCTCGATGCGTGGTGAAGAGAATCGATTTTTCATTGTCTGCTTGTTCAGCGCACAATAGTCCATGCATATACATAAACGACCATCCTTTCTGCTCACAGAAAGGATCTACACACCGTACGATGAGCTACTTGGCTCAATCTACTCCTTTGCAAGGTACTCTTTGATTTGGCATTCGACCTCTCGCCTTTCCACTGGACTAAGGCGATACATGGGTCTGCATGGAGGAGTCGAGCCCATTGTAACGACATGGTATGGACCATGTGTTGTTCTGGGGGAAGCCCAACCAGTGGGTCTTGGAATTCATCTGAGAACTCTACCAATAGAGATTTGATCTCTTGTGGCGTTTCTTCCTTCATATCGTCCACTTGCTCTAGCTGGGCCAAGAAGTATCAACAACTTTGTCGAATATGTCTCTTAACCTACATTGCAGACAAGTTGGCATGGACTTTGAGTCGGGTCAGGACAATTACATACCAGGAATGAGTGTAAAGCGATGTTTTCCTTTTCACAGGATCAAATGCTTTGATTCAAAGAACATTAGAGTCTTGTTTTCATGGAGCTAGGGATCACCTAGCACCACGTCAAATGGGGCAAGACGGTTGAGTACCTTCAACGTGACACTCTTTGTGTACCCTTGAATACAAATTTCACTTTCTAGGTACCGATCACGAATACCGTATGGTTGTCACCAACAACAATTGCACCATTCGATGGCTCGTACGTCAGGCCAACCTCTCGGGTAAAGCCAAGGCTGGCAAAGGAGTCATCTCCTACTGTGTCACCAAGTACGTTCACTGGAGCACTGGCTAGGTGTCCTTTGAATTTCATCATCATGTTACCTCCACTCTTTGGAGTGAACAGGCTCAACGACGGCAAGCCGAGTTTGTGATAAACACAGAATCGGTATGATGGACGTTGTAACTCCCATGATTCACTTACTCGAGTCCACATATTGTGGGAACGTGTCAATCTAGCTAGCACCTTCCAGTCCTTAGATTTAACTGGGTCAAAATTGTCGATTGAAGGTATCGCGAATGTGCTTGAGCTCATTGCTTCCGGGGCGTTTGCTTCAATCACTACGTCTGACAGTTCATACGCAATGGTTGGTGTCGCCACCACTAAGCAGGTTCAGTCATGCATCTCGTCCGGTGATGCAACATTTAGTGGGCAATGTCGATCAACAACTGTAGAATGAGGTCCAATGAGGGGGGAGAAAACAACAGAGAAGGTTGAATTCGTCTAGAATTCAAATTGTTTCACATCCTCATGTGAAAACATGAATCCGCACTCGCGGTCCACGTTTACTCTTGAGTGGTCCCTACTAACTTCATTCAGGGGTGAGGAAAACCCGCGCCACGGCCTTGTCCATTTGCGCGCCCGGTTCCATTGCAACGACCGCGGCCTTGTCCACGGCCTTGTCCGTGGGTTCCTCCTACAAAATCCCCACAAGGTACTGCTACTACGGCTAACGTCGCAGCCTTTTGTCCACTACCAGCAGCCTCAGGGCACTGAACCCTAAAGTGGCCCGGTTGCATACAGTTGTGGCGGAGTCCATTGCAGAATTTCGTGTTGCGACGCTCAAGCGCCGCTTGCATCTTGTCATTTTCACGGTTGTGCTTGTGGTTCGGGGTCTTGTGCCCGCCAATCTTCTTGACTGGAGGATTTGTGGGATGCTTGCCCTTGGCCCCGCCCCGCTGCCCTGGTGCTCCTCAAGCCCTCGTAGCATTCATGTGTATGTCTCGGCCTTCCTGTACACGCGCGTTTGGCTGTGTGTCCGAGTAGTGCTTTGGGTTCGCCAAATACACTTCACTCATGTAGTCCCACAGCTCCCTCTAGCTTTTCCGAGCTTGACTGGTTCCCGTGGTGGTAGTCTTGTTCTTCAACTTCTTGCTGGCAAGATTGTCACGCAAGTATGCCAACAACATGCACTCCGGATCCTTGAAGGTCTGAGTTCCATCGCCTTCGGTGAAGCTTTTGGCCTCCTCTACGAGTGCGGTGAACTTGCTCAAGATGGATTCAAGCGAGCTACCCAACTGCCTGAAGTCCTTGATCTTGTGGAAGGCGCACTGCGCCTCCTCATGCTGGGTGCACTTCTTACGCATGATCACGTAGGAGGCCTCCCACGGCATGGGATGCCACTCGAGGTGTGGCTGCTGTGCACCTCACTCCTTAACCACATACTTGAAGAGCTTGTCTTTAAGCCGCGTCATGACAAGGTCGTTCCACTGACTGAGTGGAGCCTTGTGGACATGTAGAACGTGCTCCATAAAATTCAGCCAGTTGATCAGTTTCACACCCTTCCGGAAGATCTCCACACTATGGAGGAAGGACGTGTTCATGACCGGCCCCAAAGTCATCGAGGTAGGCAAGTTGGCGCTGCCACCGGCAGTGGCATCAATACCTATGGTGCGTTGCGATTGCTATTGCATCGCACATGGATCACGCTCTCCAATGCCTTCTCAAGGTGGTCGCATCGGCGGCTTGCCTCATAAGTAGCCAGGCACTACAGCTTGTGATCACGATCGAGGTCCGTGATGCTCTGCCGGACATGGGCCAGTAGGTTGGCAAATGCAAACTTTAGCTCAAATGTTGTCAGATAATTGGGGATAGTCTCCAGGGCCTCGCTTGTCTGTGCACCTTTACCCACTGTAGGAGGGTATGGTTAGCGTACACGGCTCCAATGAGTCCTACCTTTTGGAGGAGGCTGTCGTCATTGACGACGCTCGAGTGGGCGCTAGTCTGCCATATTGTGGCCACATTGTAAGAAGGGGGATCCGCCCCCACTCCTCTAAGTGGTGCTGCACCTCCATTGTCAGTGGTGATCTTGAGTTGGCTCGCCGCCTCAACAGCCCACCCAGCAAGCCTGCGACGTTCATCGCAAATTGCCTTCGCGGCAATGTCGTCCGCTCGTTCTTATGGGGACTTCCCGCATGGCTGCTTTTGGCACCCTTGCTGCTCTCGACAGCCTTGCTGCTGTCGGCACCTTGTGGCGATCTGGCAAGCATCTTGCCCTTCTCAAGCGATTGACTCGATTTTGCCGCAGGTTGATGGCATTTATCGTGATCCTTGTTGCCTTGGCCATCGTTGGGGTCATGCTCTTCTTTAGGGTCCACGCTGGGGTGGTCTTCCTTGAGCGCTTCATCTGTCGTATGGAGGTCGCCCATGTGCACGTCGACGTGCTCGTTGAGGACTTTTCCTGCTTTTGCAAGTTTCTCGGTTTCACCGAGTTTGGCACCAGTTTCCTTTGGCAATACAGTTGCCTTTGGTTTTGCCATTGTGCTCATGATGGCGGGTCCCAATATCTGGAGTGCGCCAAGGGCGTGTGGTGAGGCTGTCACCACCTTGCCCTTGTTGGTCTTGGACGGGTTGGCACTTGCAATCTTGTCAACTAGCACGTGAAGACCGTTGTGAGGATAACCCCACCACTTTGAGGAGATTTTGCCTCCCGAAGTCTCCTTGCTCTCACAATTGGTGAGGCAGTTATTAAATTGATACATACTTTCCTAGGCCGCCACGTTCGGGACAACCACGTGGTAGAAAAAAACCATTTTTCTAGGCCGCCACGGTTTGGCACAAGCACGTAGATTATAGGCAAAATCCTAAGCTGTAACTCACGGCACTAGGAAAGCTAAGAAAACCTAGAGAAACAAGCAAGTACAAGATCAAGAAGCTATAACTGTTTGAGCACCGCTCAACAAGGTGAGGGGGAGGCGAGGGGTCAACTCTAACTAAACGTTTTCACCCACCAAACGCCCTCCTCGCTAATCTTGTGTCTTCTTGTCTTTTGGTCTTCTTTGGCCTCTTCTTGCACCTCTTGGAACGCCTTGTGCCCCTTTAGAGGCGTCTTCCTTGTGCTCCACGGCAACGTGGCGGCCTCCAATACTTCTCCGGCTGGTGCCCTTCTCCTATTTCTTTTTCTCTCAAGTCGTGACAGTCTCTGATATTGGGAAAAAGCACTGCCCCAATTTTTGGTTGAAGGGGTTTTGAAGGAGCCTTGAAAATGGGGAAGATTTGATGGTTTTAGGGGGTGAGAACTTCCCAACCCGTCCCACAAAAAATCCTCCTAGCTCCCTGGATGTAAGGAGAGACAAGATGGAAGAGGCTCCACCAAGTAGAGCTATTTTCCAGCTCTCCAACATAATTTACGACACTTCAATCCGTGAAGTGTAGATGTCGTAGTCCATTCTCACATTTCTACTACTGATTGCAGCTGCCGGCGGCATTTTGTATGCAAAGTAGCAGCTGTTTCCGTCGAACCCCTTGGTCGCGGGGGTCATCTGTCTCTGATACCATTGTAATGAGCCAGAACCTCTAGCTCTTACTCCAAAGTCGTTCTCGTAGTTCACAGAATGGCGTCCTCAATTTGTGTAAAGGGTTTACACCCTTCGCAGGATTGCGGGGCAATCGTCATCAACGGCCCAGAGCAAGGAGTCTCCGGAGGCCCATTTCCGTTTTTAACCTTACCCCTGGTTTTGGGACCCAAACGAATGGCCTTTACCTCAAACTCGTGAGTTTGCACGAGTGTTCCGTCTTAGAAACTCGAAGTTTATCATTAACAAACTTTGAGTTTATGTTTGTTGTTCTAGGGCAAAATCGGCGCATACGAGGCACGCAAGCGATTTCACGCCAGGGTTCTCTCTTGCTCTCCCCCTCACCCTCGCTCCCCCTATACCTCTTCCTCGCTCGCTCACTTGTGAGGAGGGCGAGTGAGGGCGAGGGCGCGAGGCCATGAGGCCTCGCCCTCAAAGCCCTTGCAGCCCCTAAGCCGCCGATTGTGGCCTCTAAG
The DNA here is from genome assembly GCA_023375785.1 of Penium margaritaceum. Classification (NCBI taxonomy): domain Eukaryota; kingdom Viridiplantae; phylum Streptophyta; class Zygnematophyceae; order Desmidiales; family Peniaceae; genus Penium; species Penium margaritaceum. The sequence goes on along the minus strand of SZWC01015423.1, from coordinate 50,982 downwards.
CCGCCGATCGCGGCCTCAGCCCAATCGGCGGCTGGCCGCTGGCCGGCTGTTCGCTTGGCCGGCCGTCGGCCGTTGAGCCAGCCAGCAGCCAGCTGGCCAGCGGCCAGCGAACTGCTGGCTGTCGGCGAGTCCTGACGCGAGGGGTGGTGCACCACCACCCCTCGCTTAAGCGAGGAGGGAGGGCCGAACCGGCCCTCCCGCTACATAAGGTTTAATCTTCCAATGGGTCAAGAAGCAGTTAGGCACATATTTTAGTGCACTTTGAAGAGCACATCACCCCGCATGAGGACAGAGCAGGAAACAAGATTATCTGGCCAGCCTATCCTAAATCTATCCCAAGTTCTTCTTTTGACCGCACTTCAGACGCAAAATCACGCCAAGCGGAATTCGTAACTCCTCGATGCTGAAGCTTGTGCTCTTGGAGCCATCGATTTTAGGACTGTTTTCTTCGTGAATGCCTATCTGAGACCTATTCTTGGCAATAGTGGACACCACCTGACAAAGCACTGAAGTTGTTAACTAGGGTCTAGGCAGAAAAGTGGCAATTTAGGCATTCAAACTGATCAAACCATTAATGTGACTGCACATGCACTCAAATTTCTTTGGTTTTTAGAATGAGGAAATGGACGGTGTAGTAACTACCCATCATTTTGGTTGATAAATCAGCGGCGTCCACAGTCAAAAGCAGAAAGATGGCGGAGTTTCATGTGTATAACACACTTGACATAGTCGCAAGCGAAATGACAGTGGTGCCCATGCTTTTCATCGTGCGAGCAAAGACGGGCACGTCTGACAAACATTTCATGTGTATAATACAATTGACATGGTTTTTGACTTCGAGCTTCGCCGGTCATCGCGAGCTCGCAGGAGGAGTTTCACGGAAAAACCTCCCTGTGAGCTTGCGATGACCCTGCCAAACCCCCCATTTAAACTAGGGGGTCTTTCTTCGGTTTGGGGGGGTTTACAGGATGCGGCGCACGCTGTGATAGAAGAAAGGGGATCTGCCAGGCCCCGTTACCGCGGGGCCTGGTAGGTGCCCGGGCGAGAAAAGAAACCCAAACCCCCAAGTGTAACTAGGGGGTTTGTATGATATTGGGACGGGGTTTGCGACATGCGGCGCACGCTGTGATAGAAGACAGGGGATCTGCCGGGCCCCGCTACCGCGAGGCCCAGCAGGTACCCGTGCAAGTAAAAAAAAAAACCAAAACCCCCCGGTTCAATTAGGGGGTTTGTCGGATTATGGGGGGGGCGTTTGCGCGATGCGGCGCACCCAAAGTCGCAAGTTTTGGAGTTCGCACTTGAGAACTCCAAAACTTGCAAGAGGGTTGCTTATGACATCGGCGAGGCCAGTGTTAGCACCGCCCACTTCGCCCTCAAAGTTGGTGAAGTCTGACTTTGAGGGTGTGGGTATAGTTGCCCATTTTTCCGTTTTCAGTCGCACAATGAAAAGCATGGACACCGTTGTCATTTCGTTTTTAATTATGGACAGTGCCGTCTTTCCGTTTTCGACATTGAACAGTGCCATCTTTCCATTTTCAATTATGGAAACCGTTGATCTATCGAGCAAAACAACAGGCACCGGTGTATTTTGAGCCTTAGGAAACAACTAACCTCAAGCCATGTTGACGAGGAGCCCACGAGTGACAAGTCCAGTTTTGACCAAAGCGAATCTAGGAATATTCGTTGAGAAAGGAGGAAGAGCCTTCTTACAAACAGTACCAAATTGAACCCAAATAAACAAAAGTTCTGAGCAGGAGTTAGAGGGGATAATAGCCAAGCCTACATTCCCACGTAGGGGTCCCGGATGATTTGCGATACACCTGAATCAACCCTTTGATAGGTGAAAGTTGGGGTGGCGGGTCTTGGCATGGAAGGCGCTCAACGACGGCTTTAAGTACACATGAAAATGCGTTCTCAACATCTCAGGATCATGCGCTGTCAAAACGGGCACTAACTTTCGTCATAATTCTTCCTCCTCACACGCCATCAATGCGTGTAGAAAACAAAGCAACCCGGACACACTTACTCTTGAATGTAAAGCAACGATCTAACTTCAAACCGCCTCTGACATGCCCAAAGCCTGGCATGTTACAACACATAAACCTGTACACGAAGACTTGTCCGACACGATGACCTGACGAGTTACCACCATAAACGGTGACGATGTAAACATTGGTGTATGGCCAGCGCCTACTCTAAAAAGCTACCTCTCAACAATGTGACAGTTCGCGATGACAATCAGATTGATCTTCCGGTAAAGAGCGTCAGCATTGAGCCCCAGCCTCTCGTAAATGTCTCACCTCTTAGGCCGCCCAAACGGTGTGCTTTTGATGGGCGATGTTTTACTGCAGCCCTAAGTGTATGAATCATCTTCAAAGCAGGTTAACTCCGGCATATGACCAGCAAAAATGCAAAATTAATTAAAAGATGTACGGTCAAAGTTTCAGTCTGAGTGTTACAAAGAAACTATAACCAAATAGCTTCAAGATATCTGAAAAAGTAAACGGCCAGATTCGTTCGAGCTTCAAAATGACTTTTCAGCCGTTAAGGTCATCTTAAAACTTTGAACAACTTAATCAGGTTTGAACTAGCTAGAAACTGTCCTAACGCGCAGCTTGGGGCAATAGTGTTATTGATGCAGCATGCGTGCTTCCATGCTCGTTGCTTGGTCTGTTGCCCCCTCAGTCTGTTGCTCTAGAGTCAATTCTGAGTGCTCTAGGTTTGTTACTCAGAAATGCACGCGCCAGTGTTAGCGCCAGAAAGTAGCTGAAAACTGGAAGTGATTGATTAGGAATGAAGAATGAGCAACAATGGGAGACCCCTCCAAGTTCTAGCCCCCCCCCCCCCTAGCTCTGTAGAGCTTGTTACTAAGCTAACCAGACCTTTTTTCTGGTAGGCAGGGTTTTCTCAGTGAGCCGTGCCACATGGCTGACAGCCCACGTCGTCCGTTTTGCCTGAAAACTGGAGCATACCATAATCCCGACGCTGCAAACAAAGTCGTTTGGTCAGAAACAGCTAGAAAAAAAGCAGCAAGAAGTTATGGCTGCCCAAACCCAGACAGTCCCTACGATAGTTCCTGGTGCCAACAATGCCACACTAACATGAGACTTGGACCCTAAGCAGAGCACAACGCTGCAGACACAATGGTCCAGTCAGATCCAACGGTGGACGCATGCGAAGAGCATCTGCCGTGGCAGTGACCGCCGGTGGCATTGACTGCTGAGGAGGCTTGCCGATGGAGCTGAGCACGTTGCCAGAGGGAGGAGGCTCCAGCCAACTACGTGTAGGCCTCAGCGTGCGTTGGCTCCTGTGGACGACACTCCAGCAACATCGAGTCTCGCCGTCAGTCATCTGCACGTCAATGTACACAAAGCGGGAGGACACAACAGAACACAATGAGAGATGCAAAAACACCAACACTCCCCCATGACTTACAGGCGTAGTGCAAATGGGCGGTCAGCGATACATTCAAAAGACAGACTCCCCCAGGGCACATAGAGACGCAGGTCGGGACAAAGAGTGCAACTCACGGACTCATGTCGACCGAACTCACAGCCTTCTAGAACGAGCCGCGCTTCAGTGTCTTGGTCAAGAAGTCAGCCAGTTGCCGTTCTGTCTCAACCCACACAATGCTGACAGTGCCGTCATGCAATAATGAACACACATGATGATACTCAACATTGATGTGCTTTGCGCATATGTGATGCATGCCGTCATTGTCCATGATGGCCATGGCACTCTCATTGTCACAATGCAATGTGATAGATGTGACGGACTGATGCAACTCGGTCAACATACGACGCAACCACATGCTCTCACATGCGCCTCAGCCAAGGGCTCCGTACTCAGCCTCAACAATGTCATGTGTAATGCACCCTTGCTTGCCACTGCGCTAGGACACAGCCGTGCCGCCAATGAGAAAGATCAAGCATGTGCGGCTCTTTCCATTTGGACAACCAGCCGACAGTGACTGGGCAGTCACTGTCGGTGTAGCCCACCGCGACAACAGACGGCTGTCGGTAGAACATGAGACCTTGCCGTGGAGTTGAGAAATCATAGCGCAATACTTGGATTGCGGCCTCGAAGTGGATGTGACGCGACTCCTGAGAGAACCAAGCCAGGAGGTTGACGGAAAATGTAATGTCTAGACGTGTCGTCGTCTCCAGGAACATCAGTGACCTGATGACTCGTAGATATATGGTCACGTCAACTGGCTCCCCCACAATGGCGGGGTCAAAGTTATTCAGTTTCATTTGAACATTGGGTGACATGGGTGAGGATGCGCTTGGTACGAGGGGCACGTCCTCGGCAATGTGAGTGGAAAGAGTGTGTACATAGGTAGCCTGATCGACGTGCAGGATGCCTTGGGAGCGATCATGCTCGAGCTCCATGCCCTGGACGACTCAAGCAGGCCCGAGATCCTTCATCTGGTAAGTGATGTGCAGCATGTCCTTGACGCGCTGGACGGTAGACACATCTCGTGACGCAATGAGGAGATCGTCGACAAAGACCAGGACAGTGGCGAAGGTCTGGCCTCGCGGGGTGATGAACAGTGCGGGGTTAGTAGTGCTGCATAGGAGGCCGCCGCAGAGGAGCGTGTGACTAATTTCCTGGTTCCAACATCAAGACGACTGTTTCAGGCCATAGAGGGCCTTCCACAACTGCCAGACCTTCCCAGTGCCGTCGTCAAAGCCTGGAGGCTGTACCATGTAGAGCTCCTCACCCTCTAGCCAGCCATGGAGGAAAGTGTTGCTCACATGCATCTGATGTAGCTCCCACCTGTGCTGGACAACCAGGCTAAAGAGCGCCCGACTAGTGCAGGATCGACCAATTAGGGCAAATATCTGGTCGTAATCAACCCCAGGGACCTGAGCAAACCCCTTGGCTGTGAGGCGGGCCCTGTACTTGTCCAAGGACCCGTGCGGCTTCCATTTGCGCCGGAAGACTCATTTGGCACTGATAGCCTTCCAACCTAGAGGGAGATTGACGAGGTCATACACGTGGTGCTGCCGGATAGCATCAAGCTTGTTGGCACATGCAGCATCCTTGTGTGTGACCTTGGAGGAGGCTCGAGCCTCGCGTAGGGTAGTTGGGTCCTCCGGGCGTGCCGTGGAGCGGAGTGCAAGGGCTTGTGCATCTCGTATTCCAGGTGGGATGCATGTGAGTGTAGCTGTGATGGCATGCCGATGCTCTTGATGGAGCATGGCGTAGCCTAGTGCGGAGCCCGGGTGGAGGAATGCAATGATGGCTGAAGTGGTTAGGCGGAGGGCCTTGGTGCCATGGTCCCCACTCACTTTCCAAGGAGTGGAAGAGACACATGGGGCGACGGGGGGCCGAGGCACTACAATGCGGGGTGTGGCGGTCTATGCACTCACCAACGGCGTGGGTCGGAGGCTACCGCCTGGGCCACATGTGTAGCACGGTCGGGAAGAAGATGGCACCGAGTCCGAGGTACAAGGGGAGGCGGACAGGACTGCTGGTACGGAGGGACCAGCGGACGCGAACAAGTCTGCCGGGCCAGAAGGACCAGCAGACGCGAATGGGGCTGCCGGCGTAGAGGGGCCATCAGGCTCGAAAGGGGCTGCAGGCTTGGAGGGACCAGCAAACTTGACTTGAGCTGCCAGCCCAGAGGGACCAGTGAACGCGACTAGAGCTGACTGCCCGGAGGGACTAGTGGATGTAGACGGGTTTAATGGCCCAGAGAGACCAGCTGACGCGGATGTGGCTACCGGCACGGAGGGGCCAGCGGACGCAACAAGGGCTGCTGGCCTAGAGGGGCCAGCGGACGCGACTGGGACTACTGCCCTAAAGGGGCCAGCGATCGCGAATGGAGCTGCAAGCCCGGAGGGGCCAGCGGATGCGACTGGGGCTGCCGGCCTGGAGGGGCCAACGGACATGACTGGGGCTACCGGCTCGGAGGGACCATGTGATGTGCCGCCCGAAAGCGGCAGGGCGGAGGACGGACTCACCACTCCCCCCCGCAACAGAGGGACAACGACGAGCCAGAGAGAACGAGGTCGCGGTGAAACAGCTCCTCAAAGAAGAGGACATCGCGGGTCTGGATGATTCAGTGCCGGGAGGCATCCTAGAAGTGCCAGGCTTTGGACCAACGGGAGATACCGAGGAAGGTGCAAAGACGCCCGAGGGGGGCGAGCTTGCCATCCTGCTATAGGGCGGGCAGCCACACAATGGCCACGCAGCCCTAGACACGAACCGGGTGGAGGTCAGCACGGTGACCGTGCTATCACCAGTGCTGATACGGTGTGGACTGGCGGAGAAGAGGTCCGTGGGGAATTCGATTCCAGACGCACATCATGTAGGTCATGGCTTCAAAGTAGACGCCATTGGAGAGGCCAGACTTGACCCGCTTGGTGCGGACAGCGTCAGCTATGGTGCGGTTCCACCGCTCGGAGACGTCGTTCTGGGCTGGTGTGTATGGCGCCGACGTCTTGTGGTGGATACGGCGGAAGGCGAGAAAAGTCGTGGTCTCTCCCATGTACTCGCCACCGCGATCAGAGCAAAAGCGGCAAAGAGGCCAACCACACTCATGCTCTGCACGGACAAGCCAGTCCCTTATGGTAGGAGCGACATCGCTCTTTTGCCGAAGGTAAAAGACCCAGTGGTAGGGAGAGTCGTCGTCAGTGAGGGTGAGGACATAGCGTCCATGTTCCCTTAAAGACTCGGTAGGGAGAGGTCCCATGACATGTGAATGGACCAGGTCTAGAGGGGCGGACACACGGGAGAAAGACTGAGGGTAGGTGGATACGTGCATCTTTCCCTAAGCACAACCAATGCACTCTGTGGGACACATCCAAGGGAAGGATTCCGGGTCAAGGCCCTTGGCCGGCTAGGTGTTGAGCATGCTATCGACAAGAGCAGAGTGGACATGGAAAAGGCGGCGGTGCAAGAGATGTTTGTGCTGCGGTGACATTGTGCTGGTGACAAACACATGGCTTGTGGGGGCGGATGGGGAGGGGACGGAGGGAGGGGAGGACAGACGAGGCACGTGTCACAGGTTGCCACGGACGGTGGCTTGCAGAACGACAAGACCGGACGAATGTAACGACACAATGCCAACGCCACGCGAGTGCAAAACGTCCATGCTCATGCGGTCCAGGGCAGTGTCGGATCAAAGGATGAGCTCAAGACTTGGGACGAAGAGGACATCGGTCACGAAGACATCACCGGCAGGACCACAAAAACGAACGACGCCGACGTTGCAGACGGCTAACACCTGTCCGAAGCCCGTCCGGACACCGAACACATCGCCAACATGTCCAAGCAAACTCAAGGCCTCGCGAGAGGCAATCATGTGATGCGTGGCTGCGGAGTCTATGGTCCAAGTTTCGGCAGGGTCTTGGTCCGGAGTCGCCAAATCACTGACAGTCACATGGTAGCAAGCAAGAGACACGGATGCGGTGGACGGCGGCACAAACCGAGACTGCAAATCATCAAGCCATGTGACGTTGTCATAGAGAGGGGCAGAAGAGGGCACGAGAGACAACGAGGAGGACAAGGAAGCATGATTGTAGGTCAGTCTCAGTCATGTAGGGCAGGACAGATGCGTAGGAGGTGATGTAACTCGTACTTCCCCGGGGGGAGGGTGAGGCAGGCCGAACTGCTCCAACTGACGCTCACGGGTGGAAGGTCCGGGAGTGTAGACTGGGTGCGAATTGACAGCGCTAGAGCCCGGATAGGAGGACTCCACCGGAGATGGAAACGGAGGCGCCGACGGCTACGGATGATGCAAATGAGGAGATGGCAACGACGGGACCGGTGTGGCTATCCAAGGAGTGGAGCTAATTGATGGGGTGGAGGCATCAAGGCCGACGACAGCAATAGCGACAGAGGCGAGACAGTGCTCATGCTGGCGACGCATGGTGGCGACGATGCCCGCCTAGTTCATCTGTAGTGGGCACTTGTACCACCCGTGTCCTGGCTAGCCGCAGTTATGGTAGACCAAGCCACCACCACTAGACCCGGTCGGCTACTCCTGCTGCTGAGGGCCCTTGGTCTTCTTGCCCTTGCGCTCCTTCTTTGCTGACAACGAGGAGCTGGTGGATGTAGCTGCTACGAGGGAAGCGACGGCTACGGAGGCAACGGCATAGGGCGAGGGCCTTTGTGCGCTGGATGCGGGACTCCAGACGAGCTTTCTCGATCTTGAGAAAGAGCTCATATGCCCAGGGCATGAGGGTGCCCTGGGCCGCCATGGTGGAGAGGACGTCTTGGGTGTGGTGGACAAATACGTTAGCATACGCGTCGGTCGCACCACGCTTGATGGTCAGGAGCGTGGCCAGAGGGGGTGGAACAGAGGTGCCTAAGTGACGGAGGATGTTCTCAGCCCATTACCAGTAAGAGGTGACCGTCCCAATCTCCTCCATGTGCATGGAGTTGAACTCCCAAAGCAGACGGCTGGTCTCAACCTCGCTAGACAGGCAATGGGGACGGGTTAGGACGTGCCATGCGGCTACAGGGTCCGGAGTCAGGCCACTGGTGAAGTCGCCGAGGAAGGACTCGATGGTGAGGTATGATGTCGGAGGAGCGACTGGGATGAGGGCGCGTACGACACGACCAGCATCATGCATCTGGTCGGCCTTGGTGGAGTCGTATGAGAGAGTGTAGTATGGCCACAGGCCCTCACACTGTGCCCAAATGCGGAAGCTGAGCCCCCAAATCTGGAACTACTTGCCGGCCTGAAGCGGCGGGGGCGGGGTCTCAAAATCCTTTGGCCTGCGGCCGGCACCCAGAGCAGGACCAAGGACTGAAGTCACCGTCTCCCGCTGGCGTTGGGTCTGCTGTTGCGCCAGGTAATGCGTGGCAGCAGACACAACTTGGCTGGCGTGTCCAGGAGGAAGGAAAGGAGGCAGGGCACTGGTGTGAGTCTATGATACCAATGGCTGCATTACTATAAGTTGCTGCGTCTGTGCGGCAAGGGGGTGGGAGGCACCGACGACAAAGCCTATGGACTATTGCAGTTGATGCTACTGTTGTTGCTGTTGCTGCTCCTACTGCTGTTGCTGCTAATGCTGTTGCAACTACTAGAAGAAAGGGGGCTGGGGTCCCACCAATAGAGGAGGACCCCTCCCCACTGGGGCTCTTAGCCATGGTGGGTTGTGATGCCCCTTCTTATTCCCTTCTTTTTTTGTGAGTTGTTGATGTCGCGAGTGACGTCAACAATGATTTCAGCCTAGGATGGCTGACATCAGTAGTTGCTACTGTGTTGAATATAGTGCCGCTGCTATTGATTGTCTTTCTATTGTGTTGATGACGTATGTAGTGACATCAGTTGAGGATTGCTGACATCAGCAGCGGCTCTTGCTGGAGCCGCAATTGTGTCAACAGCGGGGCAGCTGTTGCTGTTGCTATAGCTGCTATTGCTGCCGTTGCTATTGTTGCTACTACAGCAGGTCTGTTGTTGCAGCTGCTACAACTACTGCTGCTGTTGCTGTTACAGCTGCGATTGTTGTTGCAGCAGCGACTGCTGCTACTGCTGCAATTGCTGCTGCTACTGCTATTGCGATTGCGGCTGCTGTAACAACGGTTGCTGCTACTACTACTCCTACTACCGCTAAGTTGGTATGTGCTGCTACGGCTGCTGTGGCTGCTACAGCAGTGGCGGTCATGGCGGCGGCCGCTGCAGGGCCACTTGTGGGGTGGGGGATGTCTTTGTATGTTCCCCTCTAGTTTTTTCTCTTTGGTTCTTCACTTCAAGCTCACTGCTTGCTGTGAGCAGCAAGCTGCGAGCAACGAGCTCGTTGCTCGCTGCTCTCTGTAAGCAGCAAGCTCGTTGCTTGCAACGCGCTACTTGTAGCTTGCTCCTCACTACAACCAGCGAGCTATGAGCAGCTGCAGCTGCTGTTGCTTCTGGCCTCTGCTACAACTGCTCTTGCTGGCTGGTACTGGCCATTACCCACTGCTGTTGCTGCTGCTGCCGGCTGCTGCTGCTGCTCGCTGCTGCTAATGCTGCTGTTGCGAGCTGTTGTTCTGGCTGCTATTGTTGCTGACTGCTGTTGCTGCGAGCTAATGTGAGGTGTTGTTGCTGTCGGCTACTGGTGCTACGCACAGCTGCTGCTGGCTGCTGTTGCCACTGCTCGCTGCTGCTGCAGAATGCTGTTGCCGCTTCCTGCTGCTACCAATCACTGCACCTGCACGACGTCGCCATGTGCATCGTCGCCATCAGGTGTTTGACGCGGCAAGCCGCTCACCTCTTTGCATCACACGTGGTGGTCAATTTGCCGGAAAAAATCGGGTAGCATTATCCCTGCACTGGCGCCTAAAGGTGTCCGCCGGCACACTTAGGCACCTGTGCGCCAGTTGTCTGCTTCTGGTGCTACGCTCTGGTTGAGATACCAAGCTAGAAACTGTCCTAAAGCGCAGGTTGGGGCAGTAGCATTTTTGATGCAGTGTGCAGGCTTCCATGCTCGTTGCTTAGCCTGCTGCCCCCTTAGTCTGCCGCTCTAGAGTCTATGTCTGAGTGGTCTGGGTTTGTTACTCAGAAATGTGTGCGCCAGTGTTAGCGCCAGAAAGTAGCTGAAAACTGGAAGTGACTTTTTAGGAATGAAGAATGAGCAACAATGGGAGACCCCTCCAAGTTATCAGCTCCCCCCCCCCCCAAGCTCTGTAGAGCTTGTTACTCAGCTAACGAGCCAATCAGAAAATATACTTTTTTTCTTGCAGGCATGGTTTTTCTGAGTGAGTCATGCCAGATGGTTGATAGCCCAAAACCCGGGTGTCGTCCGTTTTGCTTGAAAACTGGACCATACCATAATTCCAATACTACAAACGCAGCCGTGCGGTCAGAAATAGCTAGAAAATTAGCACCGAGGAGTTATGGATGCCCAAACCCAGAAAGTGCCTACAATAGTCCTTGGTGCCAACAGTGCCACGCTAACGTGAGACTTGGATCCTAAACATAGCATGAAGCTGCAGACAAAATGGTCTAGTCGGATTGAGCGTTGGACGCATGCAGAGAGCATCTCCCGTGGCGGTGACTGCCGGTGGCCTGACAGCCGAGGAGTCCTGTTGATGGAGCTGAGCACGTCGCCAGAGGGAGGAGGCTTGAGCGAAGTGCGTGTAGGCTTCAGCATGTGTTGGCTCCACCGGACGACACTCAAGCAGCCTGGAGTCTTGCCGTCAATCATGTGCATGCCGATGTACACAGGCTAGGACACAACATATCACAATGAGAGATGCGAGTTCACCAACAGAATTTCCGATGCTTGAGGAAATAGATAGGCTTGAAACGTGATAAGCTTTCAACGACGCATCACGTGGCCTCGCATGAGGGCAGAGCCAACAGTATTATCTGGCCCATTTTTCCTACCTAAATTGGAAATAATCTTTAGGGCATGCACGCCCATGCAAAAACGAACATGAGCTCTGTGTGTGAGTGCGATGCAAGACGGCAAGAATTTGGCTAAGTCTGGAACGCTGAATATGAAGAACAAGGAGAGTTTACAAATGAGCCCCTAGCGGGCTTATATAGGGGCGCCGGTAGCTAACCGCACCGGGCCCCGTCACCCCTGCTGAACCCAAATGAGTCAACAGGGAGAACACACTGCATACACCACGAGAGCAATAAAGGTGGTCTCCTCGAGGCATCGGAACAGCTCTCCGAGTGCCCGGATCTCGACCACCGAGAAAATATGAGCAGTGTCAGAAAATCTCAGAATCAACGTCCAGACATCACAGACGGCTTTCCGAACATCAGAAGCCCCACAACAACCATCGGGTCTCCCCGTCGCACCGGTACAGTCAACCGGGTGCGCGGGTCTCAACCCACCGAGAAAACTCTCCTACCTCCTGACAAGCCCACATGGCTGCCGGAACACATCGACCGCGTCTCGCCGGCGCTGTCGTAGGTGCTGGAGAAGTCTCGGTGCAGTCCGGAGGCCCGTTGTGTCGTCACGCCCTCCTCTGCCATATACCCCGAATGTGGGTATATCGGTAAACTAGCAATGTTGGTCATTACGGATGGAAGCCACACAAACCAACACTCCCCCTGGCTGACATAGCAGTCCACGCCAGAACGAATGAACGAAGGTATGGAACAACAATGTATGGCAAGCCATAACATGCATGAGTCAACTCACACCGACACACACACAGACACTCATCTGCTCTCCATCTAGGGTCTCCCTGGACACTGGCACAGCCCACCAAGTATTTGGGTCTCGACCATGAGAGGAGTGATGCACACGTACACAAACCAGTGTAATGCACATACACATGTCATGCACATGTCAGAGGACATGATGGTCTCCTCGTGACACTGGCGGTGCCAGGGCCCCGGTCTTGACCGCTACGAGCAATCCAACACAATAGCATCATCATCCAAACACAGGATCATAGGAGGATCTCCTCGTAACACCGGTACAACACACCACGTGTCCGGGTCTCGACCAACAGCTTGCATGCACATGCCACACACAGTATAGCCACACACAAGGACACACGATCACATGGTCTCCTCGTGACACTGGTACAACGCTCTAAGTGTCCCGGTCTCGACCAACAGGGTGCTACCATGTACATGCAGCTGTGTAGGCACACAGCATGAGCCACATGCGGGATGCTGTAGATGCTCACAACAGAGCATGGACCTCGCCATGCATCTCCCATGACGTCGCGTCAGGTTGATGTCCACACAACACTCCCCCGGGACAGATGAACCTGGCAGCGATTGTTGGCCTGAGGGTGAGTGTGCACCCTGGAAGGTCCCTAGCAGTGGCTGGTTCACACCACCAACTGTTTTTGGAGAGACTGAAACTATGGAGGCAACTGGTTCCAAGGATGGCAAAATCTGGTCAGAGAGTGAGGCAATAGTTTTGGCCTCAATTGGATGGGAATTAACACTTTTTCAAGGCTCACAAGCAGTGGAATTTTATAGCCACTGATCTAAGCTTTCCAGAACACCAAAGCATGCCAGATTTGGAGCTTCCTAGCAGATTCTATGGCTTCTAGAGTGCTCCTTGGTAGGCTGTCCTTTTCCCACCTAGGAAGGCATCCCTTCCCTCCTCTAGAAGCTTCTGCCCCTTCCTAGATTCCTCAGCTTGCTTCTAGTAGGAGGGAAGGTGTCCAGAAGACCAAGACACCTCTAGATGCCTTGTAGGACAAGTCACCCCTTCTAGAAGGTGTGCCACCTTCCTGGACCCTCACCTGGCCTTCTAGAA
>SZWC01015423.1:7576-23826 GCA_023375785.1 Penium margaritaceum | reverse complement strand
GTGTGTGTGTGTGTGTGTGTGTGTGTGTGTGTGTGTGTGTGTGTGTGTGTGTGTGTGTGTGTGTGTGTGTGTGTGTGTACATCCACTAGGTCCGTGGTACTATTTAGGTTGGCCAGACCTCAATTGTCATTTCTCTCTGCATATATCAACTTTTACAGCTTCTGACACTTGTGTTTGTGTCCCTAGCCAACCCCTTGTTGTTCTCACCTCCACCTCTATGTGCTAGTGAGTCAGCTAGCTGGCTTGTGTTGCCATGCTAGCGACAGCATTGCTAGGAGATGTTCTCTCATGGTATCAGAGCAGCGAGCCTGTGCTCGCACAGCTGCGCAGCAGAGACGCAGCAGCCGAAGAAGTCGTGAACAACCGCAGCCGTTGCCTTGAGGAGCAGCAACAGTAGTGCCCACGGTCTCGGCGGAAGGTCCTGGGAGGGCCCACCACCACTTCGACCATTTTTTATAAAATCCGCGGTCAATCCGCGGTTGTTTCGCGGTCGACTCGCGGTCGTTCCACGGTCGTTCCGCGGTGCTCCGCGGTGACAAAGCATCCGTGGCGGGCGCGGCAACCGCGCGACCGCGTCGGAACACGCGTCGAGTGCCGCGGAGGCACTCAGCGTTCTGCATTCGCCACCTTGCGGTGACGTTGCCAGTCCAGATCCGCGATGTTCCGTGGATCCACGCGGCTCCGCCTCAGCTCCACTTCCGCGCAGCTCCACCTCTGCGGCCGTTCAGGAAAACATCGGCGCTGCTCGCCGCGGACCTATGACCGCGAAGCTGCGGGTGCGGAACGTGTCGAACGCGGACCTCAGCAGCCCGCCGTATTCTACACCAGCGTGACCGCGGTGACCACGGTCATTGAAGGTGAACCGCGGTAAACCGCGAAACTCCGCAGTCATCCGCGGTAATCCGCGGTGATCCGCGGTGATCCACGGTGAGCTTCCTCGGTGAAGTTCACCGCGGAAGGTATCCGTGGAGACGCTCCGCGGAGGAGTTCCACAGGGAGGAAGTTCCGCGGAAGGGCAGATCCGTGGAGACGCTCCGTGGAGGACTTCCGCGGAGGGGAAAATGGAGGAGGAAACTGGTTGCCATGCCGAAGCCAACCTCCTCCAGTATGGCTGCCGACGCAGCTGCCGAGGGCAACGCCGTCAGCGGTCAACGTCGAGCACCGCCATCATCACCACAGCGGCAGTAGCAGTCGCAACAGCAGCAGCAGCAGCAGCAGCAGCCACCACTACAGCAGCAGCAGCCACTACAGCAGCAGCAGCAGCAGCGACAACAGCAGCCGCCGCCACAACACCAGCAGCCACCGCTGCAGCAGCAGCAGCAGCGGCCACCGAGCCCGACTACATTGGCGCGCCAAGTGCGCGCACTGGCGGACCTACAGGCGGAGAGCGGCGATACCTTGACGAGGTAGGTGGCCGAACTACAGGATATGATCAGGGGCTTGCTGCCCCAACAGCAGCAGCAGCAGCGTCCGTCGACTGACCCGAGCGAGGACCACCTTGCCCACGGCGGTAATGGTGATGACATCGCAGAGAACCTCTCCGACTCCGGCGAGGAGGGTGAGGAAGAGGTGCTCCGAGCGTGCCTCATCCGCCTGGAGGCGCGTCGCAGAGCGCGTGAGGCCAATGCAGTCCTCCGGGGCACCAATTCCAGCTCCAACGCTGACCCGAGCTCATCTCGCCGCCCACTGAGCTTTGAGGAGCTGGCTCTGCGGGCCCGCCTGGGTAAGGGAATTGCCTCCTCGATGCCTGGCCCCACAGTGGCTTCAGCCGTTGCCCTGCCGACGGTCAAGCCACCCAAGTGGTTTTGAGTCAGACCCGCCCGTCTTCCGGACTGGAACGACTTCAAGTCTTGGGAGCCACGCTTTCGCATGTGGGCCATGAGCAAGGGAGTCCTCCCCTACTACCTCGCACCATATCAGGCGTCTGACCCTGCTCAGACACACATGGCAGTCCGCGCAGCTTCCGGCCTGATGAAGGCCGCCCCGGACTTCACCAAGGACTTCAGTCGGTTCCTTGGCGATTCGCTGACCGCCTCAGGAGCTAACCCTTGTGCGGCATGGGCACTGGCCGTCACTCTGTTTGAGGGCGCCACCTTGGCTTTGACCTCCCAGCGCCTCGCCGACTTCAACTCCCTCTGCCAGACTACTCAGGAGTCCACAGCCGATTACTTGCCCCGGGCGATCCAGTTGTACGAGGATCTTGGGGACAATGCTCTTGCGCAATACTCCGTCCTCCGGATCATCCTCTACGACATCCACCCCGACTACGCGCGCGTCTTCAGCAACTTCGACCCGACGCTGCTTTGCGACATGGCGAGCGACGGGACCCTGCTGCGCTGGGCCACTCTCCACTTTCTGGATGTGGCAGGCATGGATGCCGCGAACCGCGCTCGCCGCAGCACCGCTTCAGTTGCAGTTACCGCCGCGTCGCCCACCCCTCCGTCTACAGCAACGGCGGCTCCAGCGCAGGGGAAGAAGGGTCGCAGAGCGTCGGGTGGTGGTTCCAGCGGCGGGACCAGCAGTGGCACCAGCATTCGCAGTGTCAGCAGCAGCAGCAGCGGCGGGAGCAGCAGCGGCGGCGGGAGCAGTAGCAGCAACGGCGTCAGCAGCAGCAGCAGCGGCGGCAGCAGCAGCGGCTCTAGCAGCACGACGGGACGTCGCCTCGTGTGCTTCAACTGCGGCGGTGACCATCGCTATCTCGACTGCACTCGCCTGACAGGACGTTCATTGGATTGGGCCAAGGTCACCCGTGGACTGCAGCACGCGCACGAGGCGCGCATGCGCCAGACGTCCAATGCGACCGCCCGCTTGGCCGCCACTACCGCAGCCGTCCCAGAGGAGTCCGCTGCCACAGCAGGCTCCTCCACTGATCCTCGCGACCAGGCGCTCGCCGAGCGCGACCGGACGATCGCCGAGCTTCACCAGCTTCTCGCCCTATGCTCATCTCAGGGAGGTGCGAGTGAGTTGGCTGAGTCGAGGGGTCCTACTGCCTGTGGACTGTCTGTGTCATTGCATGGTGATGTTTGTGGTGGTCCCCATGCCCAGCCGTGTGCGCGTGACGGACCCGATGACACGTCTTGGTTGCATGCGTCTCATTTCCGCTCCATTGCTCGCCTGGCCGCGTAGCCTGCCGAGCGGCCTGCTGCCGCGCCTTGTTCCGTCGCCGAATGCCACGTTGCCCCTTGTACACGGGTCACAGATGCCACATGGGTGGTGGACTCTGGTGCCACCCATCACATGACTTGTCGTCGTGACGCCTTTGTCGTGTTGCATCCCGTTGGCGCTGTTCGCTCTGTTCGCACTGCAGCTGGCCATGAGGTCCCTGTCCAGGGTGTTGGGGTTGTGCAGTTCACCGGGCCAGCTGGTCCCGTATACATCTCCGACGTCCTTTTTGTCCCTGATCTGGAACTCAGCCTGCTGTCTGTTCGTGCTTGCACCAAGATGGGCCTCGATGTCACGCACACGGCTGCCGATGCTCGCATCTTTGTGCGTGACACCGAGGAGACCGTCCTCAGTGGGACGATCGTCGATGATCTGTATCACATTGCTGGGTGCTCTGCGAGTGCACCCCCTTTGCCTCCCTCTTCTGTTGCCCGTGTTTTCGTCGCTGGTGCTCTGTACCCCGAACACCACCGCCTTTTGCATCAACGTCTTTGTCATGTGCACCTGGGGGCTGTCGATAGGCTGGTCCGCACTCAGCCTGCTCTTGGTCTTGATGCAGCGTCCTTCGAGGCGCCGCCCACGACCGACTGTCTGGCCTGCGCTGAGGGAAAAATACACCGGTCTTCCTATCCTACATCTGTCTCCAGGGCTCGTTGGCCCGTGGAGCTTGTCCACTCCGACCTCATGGGTCCGCTCCCTGTCGAGTTTCAGGAAGACCGCGGTCGCTACGTCCTGACGTTGACTGATGACTTCACGCGCATGCGCTGGGTCTACAGCCTGTGTCAGAAGAGCGATGCAGCCATTGCGGTCCGCATCTGGCTGGTCATGGCCGAACGCCAGCGTCCCCACCGCCTTCAGACCTTTCGCTCGGACCGTGGTGGCGAGTACCTCGGTGACATGGCACGCTCCTTCACCGAGCTCGGTGTCTTTCACAACCTCTCTGCTCCCGCCACCCCCCAGCAGAACGGTGTCTCCAAGCGCTAGAACCGCACCATGGAGGATGCGGTCCACGCCATGTGCGCCGACAGTGCCATGCCTGAGGCCTTGCCTGAGTGTGGAACCGCATTCCCCACGGTCCCCTCCCAGGTCACCGCACGCCCTACGAGTTGTGGTATGGGCGTCGAGCGGACCTGCGCCTCGCCCGTGTCTGGGGCTCCCTTGCCTGTGTCTGGTTCATGCCGGAGCAGCAGGGGAGCAAGCTCTCTCCGCTGAGCCGCCTCTGCGCCTTCGTTGGCGTCGCCCCGCGGTCAAAGGCTTGGCAGTTCTGGGACCCCGAGCACCGCCGCATCGTAGAGTCCCGTGACGCTCTCTTCTTCGAGCATCTTGCCTTCCGCGACCTTGCTTGCATCCACACTCTGCGTGCTGCTCATGCCCCTGGGTGTTCCGGTCCCCGTCGTGTGGGGGAGGCTCCTGGTCCGGTTGGCACACTGCCCTCGTCCAGTGCGGCCACTCCATCGCCGGCACCCCCGGGGCTGTCCCCAGCGGTTGTGCCCACCGGCACCCCCAGCCCCGCCCCGTCTGTGGCTCGCTCCTCTGCCCCTGACTCTCCGCGCTCACCCGTGTCTGCGTCTGTGTCCGAGTATGCTTCCGAGTCTGCGGCTCTGCTTGATCCTGCGTCTGGTTCCGCGTCTTAGACTGAGTCTGACCCTGAAGCTCAGTTTGATCTTGCGTCCGCATCCGTGTCTGGCGCTGAGCTGTCCCTGTCTCCGGTCACAGACGTGCCTGCGTCTGCCGTGGCTGGTATTGCTACGCCAGCCTCGAGTGGCACGCCTGACGTGCGGTCCACACCGGCATGTGACTCAGCAGCGCCCACTGCCCCTGCCCTGTCGGACCCCTACACACGGACACACGGCGGACGTCTCCGCCCGCGCCCCACGCGTAGCATCGCCAGCGGTGATCCGGGTACAAAGGTCCTCGGCCTGAGTGCGCGCGGCCTTGCTGAGGTTCACCCTGGCTGTGCCACTGGTGCGGCACTACTTGCTCATGAGCGCGGTCTTGCTCGTGACGCCGCTGAGTCCATGGTGACGGTCGACCCTCCCTCTACAGCATATGCCCTGGCTACATGGAGTGCACCAGTGCTGGCTCCCGATCCCACCAGCCTGCCTGAAGCCTTGTCGGCCCCTGATGCTGAGCAGTGGCGCACTGCCTGCCAGGCTGAGCTTGATGCCATCCGCGAGCACGGCGTCTTTGAGCTGGTGGACTTGCCAAAGAACCGCAAGGCCATCAAGGCCAAGTGGGTTCTACGCAAGAAGCTTAAGCCAGACGGCATTGTGGAGCGCTACAAGGTGCGCCTGACAGCAAAGGGCTTCTCTCAGGTCCTCGGTGTGGACTACACCGAGACCTTTGCCCTAGTTGGGCGGATGACGACCACACTCACGTTGCTGAGCCAGGTGGCACAGCACGACTGAGAACTCCATCAGATGGATGTCAACAATGCCTTCCTAAATGGGGATCTTGAGGAGGAGATTTACATGGTCCAGCCACCTGGCTTTGAGGATGGAAATGGTCGCGTGTACCGGCTGCGAAAGGCCTTGTACGGCCTGAAGCAGTCACCGCGCTGCTGGAACCAGGATATCACCAGCACGCTGAGACGCGCTGGGTACGTTCAGAGTGATGCTGATCCATCCCTGCTCATCTCACAGTCCCCAGCACCGCTCGCTGTCATCCTCGTCTACGTTGACAATCTTCTGATCGCCTCGCCCGACCTGGGAGCAGTGAATGCTGCCAAAGCCGTTCTCTCCTCGGCCTACAAGGTGAAGGATCTCGGTGAGGCCTCTGTCTTTTTGGGGATGGAGATCGTGCGTGACCGTGTTCGTCGCACACTCCGTGTCCATCAGGGACGCTACGCAGAGACCGTGGGGGAGCGCTTTGCCGACCTCCTCACGGCCGTCCGCACGGCCTCTACGCCCATGACCCCTGAGGGGCAGGCCGCCCTGAAGGTCGATGACCCAGCGGACCTGGGGGAGCCAGTTGATGTGACCTTGTACCTGCGAGTCATCGGCTCACTCATGTACTTGGCCACCACGACACGGCCCAACATTGCCTTCATTTTCAACCTGCTCGCTCAGTTCTCGCAGGGTCCGCGCCAGCGAACACTGGAGGCCGCAGTCCGATGTGTGCGCTATATTTTATCCACCGCACGCTTCGGCCTGTGCTTTCGCGAGCAGGTGTCCGTTGTGCTCGATGGGTACACAGACAGCGACTGGGCGTGGAGTCCAGATGGCAAAAGCCGCACCGGCTACATCTTCCTCATTGGAGGCACTGCAGTGTCCTGGCGAAGTGGGAAGCAGGGTTGTATAGCACGCAGTACTGTTGAGGCAGAGTATGTTGCCCTAGGCGCCGGTGCAGCGGAATGTGTCTGGCTCATCCGTGTGTTGCGTGAACTACGTCGGTCCATTCCCCCCGTGGTTCTCCAGTGTGACAACATGAGCGCGGAGGCCATCGCCAAAAACTCAGGTGTGTTCCATGCACGCCCAAAGCACATCAATGTCGAGCATCACTTCGTGCGTGACCTGGTTGATCGTGGTGAGATCCGAGTCATCCACGTGAGCACTGACAGGCAGTGCACGGATTTTCTGACCAAGTTTCTGGGTCGTTTGAAGTTTCATGCAGCCACTCGTTCCGTTGAACTCTGCCCCATCCCTGTTGCAGGTTGATTCCTCATGTGCCACCCTGTATGTGCTATGCCTACTGCTTGTAGCGGCTGTGCGTTTCCTGCTCTGTACAACGTCAGTGTCTGCATGTGCATGGACGTGTTTCGCCCTCCGGTCATGGGGGAGTGTTGTTGTGTGTGTCGTATACAGCTTACGGTGACCCCTCGGCTCATGTCCATTCATGTGCAGATCCCNTTGAACTCTGCCCCATCCCTGTTGCAGGTTGATTCCTCATGTGCCACCCTGTATGTGCTATGCCTACTGCTTGTAGCGGCTGTGCGTTTCCTGCTCTGTACAACGTCAGTGTCTGCATGTGCATGGACGTGTTTCGCCCTCCGGTCATGGGGGAGTGTTGTTGTGTGTGTCGTATACAGCTTACGGTGACCCCTCGGCTCATGTCCATTCATGTGCAGATCCCTGAGACTGGCGACGGCGGCAGCAGGCCGGCAGCCGGTGGCGACGGGCGCCCTCAAGACTTTCGTGTTTTGTAGACTCGTGCTGTGTCAGAGCACGTAGGCGTGCAGCCAATCAGGATGTAGATCTCGTCGACGTGGCCGTTCTGGTTCAAACTGTTGGTGTGTGGGCCTTGGCCTGACACCTCCCTCTGCACAGCATTGCTACTTGGTAGTTGATAGGGGTCACAGTGGTGAGGGTCGAGACCCGCATACCTGGTGGGACCCACCAGTGTGACGAGGAGACCTAACCCCTGCGACCACAATCTCCCTGTGGTGCAGGTGTAGATATAGGTATCTCGTTGTCAGGCTCTACAGCCCAGGGGGGGTGTTTGTGTTGTTGGTGTGTGGGCTTTGGCTTGACACCCCGGTGAGGACAGCGTGGTTTGTTTTGAACCTGGCACGGTGGTTTCGGTCGAGGCTGTGCTGGTCGAGACCCGTGCACCTAGTGTGTCGCACCGGTGAGACGTGGAGACCCAGAGCCCTGAACCTGTGTGTGCGTGAGCTCGTGACGTGTTGCCCGGTGCTTTGGCCAGGGACCTTGCTCTCCGGTCCTTCGTCCTGTACCTTGCTCGTCGGTCGAGACCCGGGGGCCCGGAGACGTGTTCCGGTGCCACGAGGAGACCTACCTTGCGTGATACGGGCGTGTCCGTCTCGTTGCACTGGTCGTTCTGGTTCAAACGGCGCGTCGTTCTGACGCCTGTGCACAAAGTTATGGCCGTGTGAGTGTTTTCACCCTCGGCGGGCCAAGCTGGCACTTTGCGGAGATTTGTGCAAGGTGTGCCTAGGATACAGCCAAACGCGCCCCTGGATGTGCTGACTACGCACCAGGCGGCCCCAGCTATTTAGGTGGTTTTGGCTCATTGTTGTAACTAACTCTGCAGTTATTTTCAGATTCCAGCACTTGTGTTTTTCACACCATCTGTGTTCCAACCCTACCCACTGCATGCCCTGCCTTGTGACTCGCGCGTCAGCTGGCAAGGCCAGTGCCTCGTCAGTGAACAGCAACTAGGCTAGCAAGCTACATGGCGTTGGAAGTGTTCAGGAATCTTGGCACAAACGGCTCGTCGTTCTGACGTGTCTGCAGGGAATTGTGACCAAAATTGTGTTTTTGCCACTGTTTTGTCCTGCTAGAGAAATAGCGCCGTTGTGCGCCGTGTGTGTGTGTGCATCCACTAGGTCCGTGGCACTATTTAGGTTGGCCAGACCTCAGTTGTCATTTCTCTCTTCATATTTCAACTTTTGCAGCTTCTGACACTTGTGTTTGTGTCCCTAGCCAACCCCTTGCTGTTCTCACCTCCACCTGTGTGTGCTAGTGAGTCAGCTAGCTGGCTTGTGTTGCCACGCTAGCGACAGCATTGCTAGGAGTTGTTCTCTCACTGACAAGCCCACATGGCTGCCGGAACGCATCGACCGCGTCTCGCCGGCGCTGTCGTAGGTGCTGGAGAAGTCTCGGTGCAGTCCGGAGGCCCGTCGTGTCGTCACGCCCTCCTCTGCCATATACCCCGAATGTGGGTCTATCGGTAAACTAGCAATGTCGGTCGTGACGGGTGGAAGCCATACAAACCAACAACCTATACATGGCATGTTATTATAGAAAGCCACGTCCTTCAGGAAATAGCCCATCCTTTCAACCTTTTTCCATGCTCGATTGCAACATTTGTCGCATGTCAAGCATGGAAATTCTTACACAAACAAACTCCACAAATAAGTAATTCTCTTCTTACTTCTGAAACCCTTTGTGCATCTAGTTGTACATTTGGATGCTATGGTGTTGTGGGAATTTTGGCCTGCTACCTAGACTGTTAGTGTTCTGTTTGAGATGTTTTTGACAACTTCAACCACTTCTTGTCAGACTTGAATGTGTATAACTAACCATATCTACATTCACATGAGACTTCTCCGTAGTCTGGACCCCCCTCCCTGTTGTGATGCTGTCAGTCATACACAATTGTACAGTTGGTTGTGACCACTCGGCCGTGTCCATGCTCGTGCAGATCCCTGAGGCGGACCCAGCTGGAGACGGAGTCCCCTGAGGTGGTGCTCCACCCGCTGGAGGCAGCCTGGTAGCCTACCTGATGTACCAGGGGGTTGCCACGACCTACGGACTGCGTTTGGAGACCTTCAGGATTTTCTCGGTGGACAGCCCTGACAGGCTGATTTGCATGTTTGTTTTCTTACACTCTCCGGCTGCTGCCGGACATAGGCGTGTGACCATTCGTTGTGTCTGTCTTTTCTTCTTGCATCCGTAGGATCAGACGGCGCTCCGTTTGGACGCCTGTGCGCAGAGTTATGGCCAAAACAGTGGTTTTGGGCCGGTTCAGGACCAACAGGTGCCGCCGCGTGCGCCACCCGCTGTGAGCCGCAACGGCTGTTTATGCTGTGGACCTGTCATTTGTCAACTCTCTCTGCACATTCACTGCAATGCAGCTTCTGAGACTTGTCTTGTCTCTCCTAGCCTGACCCTTGCTGTTCTCGCACCCGCTTGCATGCTAGTGCGTTAAGCTGACCGGTCCATGTCGCCACGTCAGCAGCAGCGTTTCTAGGAAGCTGTGGTGAATCTTCTCATGGTATCAGAGCAGCGAGCCAGAGCTCGCACAGCTGCGCAGCAGAGACGCAGTGTTTGCAGCAGCAGTGAGCGACAGCAGCAGTAGCCCTGAGTGGCAGCAGTAGCACAACCCACCGCAGCAGCAACAGGTCCTGTGAGGGGGGGCCACCACCACACAGCAGTAGACGTGGCCACGACAGCCGCGACAAGAGCGATCGCGGCATCTCCACCCACGGCCACAGCAGACGCAGCAGACGTGGCCGTGACTTCAGCCACGGAAGCAGCAGCGGCCGCGGCAGAAGGGAGCAGCTGCGGCAGCAGCAGCCGCGGCAGTGGCAGCTGCCGGAGCACCAGCAGCCGCGGCCTTGGCGGCAAGCGCAACAGCCAGCAGCAGCAGCAGCCGCGGCTGCTGCAGTAGCAGCGCAGCAGCGCGGAGCGGCGCAGCAGCAGAGCAACAGCGCAGCGCAGCAGCAGCAATAGCAGCAGTGGCGCAGCGCAGCAGCAGCGGCAGCGCAGCAGCACAGCAGCAGCAGCGGCAGCGCAACAGCAGCAGCGCAGCGCAGCAGCGGCAGCGTAGCAGCAGCACAGGGCTGCCGCGGCTGCGCAGCAACAGCGGCAACGTAGCAGCAGCAGCGCAGCGCAGCAGCGGCAGCGCTTCAGCAGCGCAGTAGCGCAGCGCAGCATCAGAGCAGCAGCAGCGCAGCGCAGCAGCACCGACAGTGGCAGCGACGACGGCCGCAGCCCACTGCTGACGTCAGCAGACCCCTGCTGACGTCAGCAGTGAGTATGCTGACATCATCACAGACTTGGTGAAATTTTTGACGAAAAAGTCAATCCTTGCCAGCGTTTCAATTCCTCGAGAAACGCTGACGGTTCTGTGTTCGGACGACTTTTGCGCCGCCTCAGCATGGAGTCAAGCAGCTCCAAGGGCAAGGAGCCGGAAGACACTGTCATGAGCAGGGGTCGCAGCCCACGCTCAAAGGCGATTGACTTCCTACTGGTGGAGCAGTCATCACTCCGCCAGCGCCAGGATGAGCAGTCAGCAATTCTGCGGCAGATTCGCGATGCCTTGGTCTCTCTGTCTGGGACACCGGGACGTCAGCCGGGAATGAGAGAGAGGCAACCCCATCGGGCCTTGAGTCTGTTGGTCTCGCTGCCGCCCCTCCGCAGAGACAAGAGTCCATTGTCGAGGAGTGGGATCAGGCTCCCCCTCCCACTGGGGAGGCTGCGCTTCGCCGGCTGATGGAGCAGATGAGTAGCCTGCGCATTGAGACGCCGGCGCCCAGTCCGAGGAGACAGCAGCAGCAGTAGCAGCAGTAGCCGGAGCGGTAGCAGCAGCAATAGCAGACCGACCCGCATCAGGCCTCGGGTGCCGCTGGGGGAGCAGCGTTGATGCCTCTCATGCCTTTCCCACGTCCGCTCCCAGCACCACCTGAGGTCCAGCTCCCCACGGAGCGACGACCCAAGGACTTCGAGACTTCCCCGCCTCGCTATGACAGCAAAGCGAGGTTTGACTGTTGGGAGGTGTTGTTTCAGGTATGGGCGGACTCGGAGGGGGTCTGGCCCTACTTCCACAGCCAGTACCAGACGGCTGATCCGCTCCAGTCCCTCACGGCAGCGCGTGCCATGCGTGGACTGCTGTACGCGGTTCCATAGGAGACAGTGGTCGACTTTCGCCCTTTCTTGGGCGCGCCTGGGACGGGAGCAGGCGCAGACCCGCGCCGCGGCTGGGAGCTGGCGCTGACCATATTTGCAGCAGAGACTCACGCGACCCGGTCCGCGCGCCTTCGCGAGTTCCACTCTCTCCATCAGGGACCCTCGGAGTCAGCAGCTGATTATTGGCGTCGGGCCATGCGCCTGCACACTCGCCTGGGCACCGGAGGCGGCTCTCAGCTCTGGACGCTGGACACCATCATGCTGGGAGTGCGCCCTGAGCTCACTGACACCTTCTCCCGCCTCGACCAGGATGTCCTCGCATCCATGTCCGATACCCTGCAGCTGCTGCCCTGGGCGCAGCGTTACTTCATCCAGGTCACGACGGCTGACGAGGCAGCCCGCGCGCATCGGCAGGGCGCCATGGTCGAAGTAGCAGTGGGAGCGACGTCCTCTACGCCTTCCACACCGTCATCGCCCGCCTTCACCCCCACCAGCTCCACCTCTTCCCTTCCCACCTCCTCCCCTGTTGTTCCGACAGCCACTGTAGCAGTCGTGAAGGGGAAGAAGGGGAAAAAGAAGAAGGGACCGCAGACTTCTGGTGGCACCGGACGGGCTGTCCGCTGCCACAACTGCGGCAGACCTCATCGCTACACTGAGTGTCAGCAGGAGCTGGACTGGGCGAGGATCACTCGCGGTCTTCAGGCAGCCCACGAGGAGCGGATCCGCACTAGAGCAGCAGCCCGTGCCGCGGCGACCTCGGGTGCAGCACCGGCAGCAGGTCCGCCGCCATCCGGGGAGAGCACCACGCCAGACCCGAGGGACCAGACCATCGCAGAGCTACGTCGACTGCTGGCACTTCGCTCTCAGGGAGGTGCGAGTGTGCTATCACAGCCGAGTGGTCCACAGACTGACTGTCCATCTGTGTTTGTTGCACATGGTCATGCTTGTGGGGGGCTGTATCGCCTGATGAGGATGACTCTGACAGCACAGAGTGGTTGGATGAGTCGCATTGTCGTGCATTGTCCCGTTGTCCTGCCACACCTGCTGAGCGTCCAGCGGAGGCAGCGTGCTCCGTTGCTCGTTGCACCGTGACCACCACAGGTTGTGAGGCGAGTGGCCACTGGATCATTGACTCAGGGGCCACTCACCACATGACCTGCGACCGTACCGCCTTTGTCGTGCTTGGTCCTGTTGGATCTGTTCGGTCAGTGCGGACAGGTTCCGGGCAGTCACTACCTGTTCAGGGGATAGGGGTCGTACGCTTTGATGGTCCGTCTGGTCCCGTGTACCTTTCTGACGTGCTTTTTGTGCCTGATCTCGAGCTCAGCCTGCTCTCTGTCCGTGCCTGCACGAGGATGGGTCTCTCTGTTCACCACTCCTCTGATGATGCCACGATCACAGCACTTGACACTTCCACGGTTGTGCTGCGGGCCACTGTTGTGGATGACCTGTATCGCATAGCGCGCTGCTCTGCCCCTGACCCTTCCCCTTGCTCGTCTGCTCGCGTCTTTGTCACGGGGGTGTTGTCTCCTGACCACCAGCGCCTGTTACACCGGCGCCTAAGTCATGTGAGCACGGACACTGTTTCCAAGCTCGTCCGTACAAAGCACGCCCTCGGTCTTGACGCGGCTTCCTTCGAGAAGCCGCCTAAGACTGACTGTTTGTTTTGCGCTCAGGGTAAGATGCATCGCTGCACTTACCCTGCCTCCGTTACTCGCGCACAGCGTCCCCTGGAGCTTGTCCACTCGGACCTCCTTGGACCTCTCCCTGTCGAGTCTGTCGCTGACCGTGGTCGGTATGTCCTTACCCTCACGGATGACTTCACTCGCATGCGGTGGGTCTATTGTCTCTGCCACAAGAGTGATGCCGCTCTTGCGGTGCGCTTGTGGCTCGTGATGGCTGAGCGTCAGTCTCGTCACTCCCTCCACACCTTCCGCTCTGACCGCGGCGGTGCGTATCTCGGTGAGCTGACCACTCACTTCGCCGAGCTTGGTATCTGTCACCAACTCTCGGCGCCTGCTATGCCACAGCAGAACGGTGTGTCTGAGCGCTGGAACCGCACCATGGAGGACGCGGTTCGCGCTATGCGCACTGAGTGCGGTCTCCCGGAGTCCTTCGCCTTCAAGGGCTTCGCCTACATGACGTGGGTCTGGAACCGCCTCCCGCATGGTCCCTTGCCGGATCACGTCACGCCGTATAAGCTGTGGTTCGGTCACCGTGCGGACCTCAGGCTTGCTCGCGTCTTGGGTTCCTTGGCTTGCGTCTGGTACACCGAGGACCAGCAGGGGTCCAAGGTCTCTCCGCGCGGCTGGATGTGTGCCTTCCTCGGTGTCTCCTCGCGCTCCAAAGCGTGGCGTTTCTGGGATGCAGGACGACACCGCATTGTTGAGTCGCGCGACACGCTGTTCTTTGAGGCACTGTCGTACCGCGACCTGTCTGCCATTCTCACCCAGGCAGCGTGTCACGTTCCCACCTGTGAGGCCTCCCGTCGGCTGGGGGAGTCTGCCCCACAGGGTGAGTCCGTCCGGGGTGCCTCTGGGGTGGGACCGTCCCTGGTCACCATTGACCCGGCTATCATTGCTGTCGGGCCTGCCTCGCTTGGGCCTGCCGCAACTGCATCGCCCGCGCCTGCCACGACTGTCTCGCCCGCACCTGCCGCTATTGCCTCGTCTCCTGCCTCGCCTGCCCCTGCGGTGCCTGCCTCGCCTGCGGGAGCTACACCTACCTCGCCCGCGCCTGCAGCGCCTGCTTCGCCCGCGCCTGCAGCACCTGCTTCGCCCGCGCCTGCAGCGACTGACTTGCCCGCGCCTGCAGCGTCTCCAGACAAAGCACCTGCCCTCCCTGTGCCTGAGCCATCAGTCAGCTCAGACTCTGGCTACTCCCGTGGGCCAGGTGGACGTCTTCGCCCACTGGCCTCACGTGCACCTCCGACTGCGGTTGTACCACCCAGACGATGCACGCGCAGCGTGCACAGTGGTGACCCTGGCACGAAGGCTCTCGGCCTGAGTGTCCAAGGAACCTACACGGAGGTGCACCTAGCCTGTCCCATTGGGCACCAGCTGATCGCTGACGAGCACGAGGCTGCACAGGCAGCTGCCGCTGACCTGGTTGTGGTCCGTCCGACCCGCGAGGCGTGTGTCCTGGCCACCCGGAGCTCTCCTTTGGCGGTCCCCGATCCAGACACGTTAAAGGAGGCTCTCTCAGGAGATGATGCTGAGCAGTGGCGGGCCGCCTGTGAGGACGAGCTCAGGGCCATCCGGGAGCACGAAATCTTTGAGCTGGTCGACCGTCCTGAGGGACGGAAGGTCGTGCAGGCCAAGTGGGTCTTCCGCAAGAAGGTGAAGCCTGACGGCTCACTGGAGCGCTATAAGGCCCGCTTGACTGCCAAGGGGTTCTCTCAGGTTGAGGGGGTGGACTTCACTGACACATTTGCCCCTGTTGGCCGCATGACCACAGCTCGCGTGCTGCTTGGTGTAGTCGCCCATCATGACTGGGAATTGCACCAGATGGATGTGAACAATGCGTTCCTCCACGGCACCTTGGAGGAGGGAATCTGCATGGTCCACCCACCTGGGTTTGAGGTCGAAGGCAACAAGTTCTGGCGCTTGCGCAAGGCCTTGTATGGCCTGAAGCAGTCGCCCCGGTGATGGAACCAAGAGATCACTCGCACCCTCACGCAGGCTGGATACGTCCAGAGCGACGTCGATCCGTCACTCTTCATCCGACGGACAGCCGAGCACCTCATTGCCATTCTGGCATACGTGGACGATCTCCTGATTGCGTCTCCTTCACTGGAGGCCGTGAAGGAGGCCAAGGCGGTCCTGCAGGCCGCCTACAGGATGAAGGACCTCGGTCCAGCGGCTCTTTTCCTCGGGATGGAGATTGTGCGTGATCGTCGTCGACGGACACTCCTCCATTAGGCACGATATGCACAGGTTGTGGGGGAGCGGTTTGCTGACCTCCTTGCCGCTGTCCTCGCCGCCTCGTCACCCATCACTCCCGACGGGCAGGACGCTCTGAAGGTGACAGACCCAGCCGATCTGGGCGAGGCTGTGGACGTGACCCTGTACTTGCGCATCATTGGCTCACTGATGTACTTGGCCATGACCACGCGTCCCGACATTGCGTTCGCTGTCAACCTACTCGCACAGTTCAGTCAGTCCCCTCGGGCTCGCGCTCTGAACGCAGCTTTGCGAGTCGTCCGGTACGTGGTCTCCACACCGTATCACGGTCTCTGCTTTCGGAGACAGTGCTCGGTTGTGGTGGATGGCTACACCGACAGCGACTGGGCGTGGAGTCCTGATGGACGCAGCCGCACGGGTTACGTGTTCCTGCTTGGTGGCACCGCTGTGTCTTGGCGCAGCGGCAAGCAGGGGTGCATTGCTCGCAGCTCCTCAGAGGCTGAGTATGTTGCCCTGGGCGCTGGCGCCGCTGAGGCAGTGTGGCTGCAGTGACTGTTTCAGTGTTTGGGTCAGTCGGTGCCTACCATCATCCTCCGCTGCGACAACCAGAGTGCTCTCGCGATCGCTGAGAACTCTGGTGTGTTCCACGCACGCACGAAGCACATCGCTGTCGAGTACCATTTCGTGCGCGATCTGGTGGAGCGGCAGTTGATCTCCATCGTCTGGGTGGGCACAGACTTGCAGCGCGCTGACTTTCTGACCAAGGCACTGGCTCGTGGGAAGTTCCTCGGGGCTGTTCGTTCCGTCGGGTTGCGACCCCTGTCTGAGAGTGGGTGACTGTCCGGGTCTCTGTTGAGCACTCTGTGTTGCACCGGCA
>SZWC01015422.1:28303-69792 GCA_023375785.1 Penium margaritaceum | reverse complement strand
CTTTTTTTTTTTTTTTTTTTTGTCCCGTGGTTGGAACCGACGCCTCTGACACGAAAGGCTCCTTGAGAAGGTGAGGTTCCCGGTTGACTTTTTTTGGGGGACCCTGGTGGTAACCGGCTGAATAGAGAGGGGATTCCTCAGCTCCGAGACACACTCAGATTGCAACCCGAACATCGATGGAAAAAAATGGGATGGGAATGAGCATGGATGTGTGCATGCAAACCATGAAGTAAACGGGACGCGAAATAGAACCTAATAAAACTTTCGGTGAAAATGCTGATTACCCCCTGTTTTGTCACCCTTGACCCTCATCCGCCCCTCCGTCGGAGCAATAAGCCTCATCCGCCCCTCCGTCGGAACGATAAGCCCCATTCGCCCCTCCGTTGGAGCGATAAGCCTCATCCGCCCCTCCGTCGGAGCGATAAGCCTGATCCGCCCCTCCGCCAGCACGATAAGCCTCATTCGCCCCTCCGCCAGAACCATAAGCCTGACTCGCCCCTTCATGATGGACGCAAAAATCCTGGCGTAGAAAATAAACGATATACCCCTCTCGTTTGTCGAAAGATAGCATGTCGACGTCGCATGGATGCGGCGTCGACATGCTGACGTCACAATTTCCCACCCAATTATCACAAACTCCTTAAAAGAAGGGTTTGTGATTTATTTGTGAGTGGTTTGCGTGGAGTTTGCATGGGGGATTTGAGACCCCAGTGTTCAAAGGGAACCTGCTGGGCCCCGCTGCCGCGGGGCCCAGCAGGTGCCCACGCAAAAATAAAACCTCAAACCCTGCATCTAAAACTGGGGTGGGTTTGTCTACAGTTTGTAACTCAAACGAGGGTATCAAGTTTGAACCACGTGTTAAAAAAAATATATAGGGATTTTCGACTCCCGTCGCGGATTCCCATGGACGCCCGTCGATCGTCGAAGTCCCCCCCCCTCGCCCCCCCCCCTCTGCCCACCGGTTCTCGGCAGCCCACCGGCCGCCCGTTCCACCGCGGCCCTCTATCGCGAGGGCCTCGATCGACGGGCGGGTGGGTGGGCTGGTGGGCAGCGAAAGGCGGGGGGGGGGGGGGGGGAAGGTTGGGGCTGACGAAGTGCCGACCGACGGTTGTCGGCCGGCTATCCCCCCCCCCCACCCCCCGATGCTATCGCGGCCCTCCATCGCGACGGTCGCGATGGAGGGCCGAATTCTAGCACTGCATGCCCAATTTCACCATGCTTCAGCAGCGACATGCGTCGCTGTTTGAGCATGGTGAAAATGGGGGGCGGATTAGGGTTGTTTTTGCCGGACAGGGGCGGATTAGGCTTATTGTTCTGGCGGAGGGGCGAATGAGGCTTATCGTGCTGGCGGAGGGGCGGATCAGGCTTATCGCTCCGACGGAGGGGCGGATGAGGCTTATCGTTCCAGCGGAGGGGCGAATGGGGCTTATCGTTCCGACGGAGGGGCAGATGAGGCTTATCGCTCCGACGGAGGGGGGAATGGGGCTTATTGTGCGAAACCGGGGGTATATAGTCACTCCGCCCTAAAACATTTGGAATAAAATTAAAATGAAAAAGGGTCTAATGGTATCGGAGATATTGCACTCGATGAAAATTCTTTTTGCTTTCTTAACATAGGAAATGGCAGAAATATTAAATTTTTATTTATTCAAAATCAAAATTTTAAAAAAATAATATTTTTTTAATGGAGGAATGTGGTCGTGCCGAATGTCATTATATAATTTACATGTTGAATTGGACTTCATCACGGTTACACCAAACCGAATGTGGGTGATGCACAGAGATGAGATGTCGAAAATATTCGATTGTAAGTATTGAGAATAATTGATAAGTTTTGCTAAGCAGTAAGTGTACTTCAATGACAAGTCTCGAAAAAGTCGAGCACATGAACATAATGACAAGAATCATAATAAGGCACATATTGGCACTTTGGATCTCGAGCCGACCGACGCGTCCGAGTTCACGCCGTGAGTGACCGCTTTGAGAAGCCCCGCTGAGAAGTCTAGGGGGGGTCCAAGGGTATCTTGGCGTGGTTTACAAAAGTCCAGCATCTCGAGAAGTTCACTGCATCGAAACGGTTTGCAGAATTTCTGTCAACCATTTTAGAAAGTGATCAGAGTTGTTAGAACCTTCTGTTGGTTTTTTTGCGCTCATTGTGCTCTGTTGTGTCCTCCCGGCTTGTGTACATCGGCGTGCAGATGACTGACGGCGAGACTCGACGCCGATGGAGTGTCGTCCGGTGGAGCCGACGCACGCTGAGGTTGTCTCACGGTTCGCTGGAGCCTCCTCTCTCCGGCGACGTGTTCAGCTCCATCGGCAGGCCTCCTCGGCGGTCGCACTGCCGGCAGTCATTGCCACCGCAGTCGTTGTCTGCATGCGTCCAGCGCGTACTGTCGTGCCTGCGTCGTCATGCACTGCCTAGGGTCCCAGTTGCATGTTGCATGGCCCTGTTTGGCAGCATAAACCATCGTGGGCACTATCTGGGTTTAGGCTGCCATAACTCCTCGCTACTATTTTTCTAGCAGATTCTAACCACACAGCTGCGTTCGCAGCGTCGGTATTATGGTATGGTCCAGTTTTCAGGCAGAACGGACGACGCCCGGGTTTTGGGCTGTCGGCTGCCTGGCAGGCCTCACCGAGAAAACCTGCCAGCCTGAACTGAGCTATTTTCTGATTGGCTGATGAACTGAGTAACAAGCTCTACAGAGTTGGGGTGGGGCTAGAACTTGGAGGGGTCCCCCATTGCTGTTCATTCTTCATTCCTAATCAGTCATTATCAGTTTTGAGCTGCTTTCTGGCGCTAACTCTGGCGCGTGCGTTTCTGAGTAACAAAACCCAGAGCTTCCAGACTTAGACTCTAGAGCAGCAGACTGAGGGGGCAGCT
Organism: Penium margaritaceum; assembly: GCA_023375785.1. Taxonomy (NCBI): domain Eukaryota; kingdom Viridiplantae; phylum Streptophyta; class Zygnematophyceae; order Desmidiales; family Peniaceae; genus Penium; species Penium margaritaceum. Next base: position 66,908 of record SZWC01015422.1, on the reverse strand, counting down.
AACTTAAGCAACGAGCGTGGAAGCCCGCACGCTGCATCAATAATTCTGCTGCCCCAACCTGCTGCATAGTTTCCTTTTTGGTATCAGAGCCAGAGCGTAGCAGCAGCAGCAGAAGACTGGCGAACAGGTGCCAGACAACGCCGACGGAACCCCCATATGCGCCAGTGCAGGGGAAATGCTGCCGGATTTTTTCCGACAGCATTGACCCTCCTGGTGGCGGCGTCAGAATTTTTCCCACGGCCACTGGGCCAAGGGAAATGCTGCCGAATTTTTTTTCGGCAGCACTGACCCCCACGCGTGACGCGAGGAGGTGAGCGGCTGGCGGCGTCTGTCGTCTGTGGGCGACGACGTACGCGGCAACGTCACCCAGGTGCAGTGACTGGCACCACCAGCAGCAGCAGGCAGAAGCAGCAGCTTGCAGCAGCCCGCAGCAGCAGCAGCTCGCAGCAGCAGCAGCAGTAGCTCGCAGCAGCAGCAGCAGCAGCCCGCAGCAGCAGTAGCTCGCAGCAACAGCAGCAGCAGCGTGCAGCAACAGCAGCAGCGTGCAGCAACAGCAGCAGCCCGCAGCAGCAGCAGCAGCCCGCAGCAGCAGCCGGCTGCAGCAGCCCGCAGCAGCAGCAGGCAGCAGCCGCAGCACATAGTAGCTACAACAGTCTGCAGCAGCAGCAACGGGCTGCAGCAGCTGCTGCAGCGAGCTGCAGCAGCAGTAGTAGCAGCAGCGAGCAGTAGCTACCAGCCGCGGCTGCTGCTGCCCGCTCCTCGCAGCGAGCGAGCAGCGAGCAGCAGCCCGCTGCTGCCAGCGAGCAGCAGCTCGCTGCTGCTGGGCGAGCAGCAGCCCGCTGCTCGCAGCAGACAGCGGGCTGCTGCCCGTTGTGACAAGGAAAATGAAGGACAACAAAAAAAAATCCCCCACCCCCGTAGCTCGCTACAGCAGCCTGCAGCTGCAGCGAGCAGGTGCTGCAGCACGCAGCAGCTACAGCAGCAGTCAGCTGCAGTAGCGAGCTGCAGCAGCTCGCTGTTGCAGCAGCAGCAGCCACAGCAACTGCTGCAGCTCGCAGCACGAGCAGCAGCAGCTATAGCACCCGTAGCAGCAGCAGCAGCAGCAAACAGCTAAAGCAGCAGCAGCAGCAACAGCAGCAGCAGCAAGAGCAGCAGCAGCAATAGCAGCAGCAGCAGCAGCAGCAATAGCAGCAGCAGCAGCAGCAGCAGCAGCAATAGCAGCAGCAGCAGCAGCAGCTGCTGTAGCAGCATCAGCACCAACAACAGCAGCGGCGGCCCCAACATTCGCCTCTACTGACGTCAGCACCCCTCTGCTGACGTCACTGCTGACGTCACCGCTGACATCATCAATAAGAAAAGGAGGGTGACAGGGGAAAGGGAGAAGGCCAGAGGAGTGGGTAAACTTCCCACTCCCCCAACCTCTTATTGAAGCAGCAACACAAAGACAACAACAAAAAAAAAGACACCAAGGCATGGCTGATAGTCCAGGCGAGGGGGGGTCCTCCTCTGATGGGGGGACCCCCACCCCTCCTTTCTTGCAGCGATTGCTGCAGCAGCAGCAGCAGTAGCAGCACCCGCCGCCGCTATAGCAACAGCAGCCGCCGCCGCCGCAGGACTAGCAGCTNCTTCCCACTCCCCCAACCTCTTATTGAAGCAGCAACACAAAGACAACAACAAAAAAAAAGACACCAAGGCATGGCTGATAGTCCAGGCGAGGGGGGGTCCTCCTCTGATGGGGGGACCCCCACCCCTCCTTTCTTGCAGCGATTGCTGCAGCAGCAGCAGCAGTAGCAGCACCCGCCGCCGCTATAGCAACAGCAGCCGCCGCCGCCGCAGGACTAGCAGCTGCCGCCACCGCCGCCATTGCAGCAGCAGCCGCCGCCATTGCAGCAGCAGCAGCCACCGCCTCTACAGTAGCAGCCGCCGCTGCTACAGCAGCAGCCGCCGCCCATACAGCAGCAGCCACCGCCGCTGCAGCAGCAGCAGCCGCCGCCTCTACAGCAGCAGCCGCCACCGCTGTTGCAGCAGCAGCCGCCGCCCATCTTCAGCAGCCACCGTCGCTGCAGCAGCAGCAGCCGCCCCCTCTACAGCAGCAGCCGCTACCGCTGCAGCAGCAGCAGCCGCCGCCCATACAGCAGCAGCCACCGCCTCTGTAGCAGCAGCAGCCGCCGCCCCTACAACAGCAGCAGCAGCAGCAGCAGCAGCAGCCCACTGGTAACGTTGGCGGCACCCCTAACCCACTTGTTGCTCTTCAGCAACAACTCGCCGCCTTGACACAGCAGCTTGCGGCGCTACAGCTAGTCGCCTCCCAAACCGCCACCAGCGCGCTGCCGTCGTTCGTCCCTCCAGGGCGCGCTAGCCCCGCGGTGTCCGCCGCCACATACTACTTAGCACAACAGCAGACTCAGCGCCAACGACAGATAGTGACCTCCGTCCCTGGCCCCCCTCTGGGTGCCGGCCATAGGCAGAAGGACTTCGAGACGCCGCCACCGCCGCTTCAGGCCGGCGAGCAGTTCCGGAGCTGGGAGCTCAACTTTTGGATCTGGGCACAGGGGGAGGGTCTGTGGGCCTACTACACCCTCCCTTACGACTCCACCCAGGCCGACCAGCTATATGACGCTGGTCGCGCCGTCCGCGCCCTTGTACCCGTCGCCCCTCCAGCTTCCCGCCTTGCCCTGGAGCCCTTCCTCGGCGACTTCACCGCTGGCGCCATCCCAGACCCGGCAGCCGCCTGGCACGTCCTCACCAGACCCCATCGCCTGTCCAGCAACGCTGAGATCAGCCGCCTGCTCCGGGAGTTCAACTCCCTCCACATGGGGGAGGCTGAGACGGTCACTGCCTACTGGCAGCGAGCGGAGGACATCCTCCGTCGACTCGCCAAGTCGGCTCCACCCCCACTGTCCGCGCTCCTCACCATCAAGCGCGGTGCCACCAGCGCATACGCTGACGTCTTCGTCCACTATCCTCAGGACGTCCTCACCACCATGGAGGCCCTGGGCACTCTCATGCCTTGGGCATATGAGCTCTTCCTCCGCATTGAGGAAGCTCGCCAGGAGTCCCAGCTCCATCGCGCAGAGGCCCTTGTATCCCCTGCCGTCGCCACCCCTGCCGTTGCCTCCGTGGCCGTTGCCTCCCCCGTCGCAGCTACCTCATCGCCCTCAGGGAAGAAGAAGAAAAGCCGGAACAAGAAGGGCAAGTGTCCATCGCAACAGCAGTAGCAGCAATCATCGACCGGTCCCAGCGGTAGTGGCTCGGTCTGCCACAACTGTGGCCAGCCTGGGCACGGGTGGTACACGTGCCCTCTCCCGAAGGACGAGGCCCGCGTCATCGCCACCATGCGACGCCAGCGGGAGCGTCGCCTCGCCTCTGCCGCCGTCGCTGCTGCTGGTCCTACCACTCCGACCTCGTCCAGCACCGCTCCCACTCCGACGACTCCGCCTGTCCTGCAGCCACCCGCGCCGCAGCAGTACTACCCGCAGCAGTGCTACCCTCAGCTGTCGGCACCTCCGCTGCCCTCGTCGGCTCAGTCCTCCTACTACCCGGGCTCCGGCGCCGTCACTCCGCATTCTGTCTACAATCCTGGACCGTCATCCCGAGAGCGTCAGCTGGAGCAGTTCATCGCGCTCCAGCTTGGCCTCCCTCGCCCTCCTCCCCAGGGAAGTGCGCGTTGCGTCACCTCCTGCCCTCCCGCCCATCCCTGCATGACTGAGACTGAGCTGCGGTCGTGTCCCGTCTCCTCTTCTGTCTCGTTGTCTCCCGTGATCTCATCCACCCCACTCCTTGACGACATTGCATGGCTTGACGACTGGCAGTCTCGTTTTGCGCCTCCATCCACCGTGTCCGCGTCCCTCGCGTGTTGCCATGTGACCGTGAATGATCTGGCGACCCCTGTCCAGGACCCTGCTGAGACCTGGATCATCGACTCCGGGGCCACGCATCACATGACGGCCTCTCGCGAGGCCTTCAGTATGCTCGGTCCCGTCGGCGATGTCTCCGGTGTTCGGACGGGCTCCGGACAGGTGTTGCCGGTCCGTGGGGTAGGCGTTGTTCGTTTCCGTGGTCCGGCCGGTGACGTATTTTTGACCGATGTTCTCTTCGTCCCTGGTCTCGAGCTCAGCCTCCTGTCTGTGACTGCCCTTGATCAAATGAGCATGGACGTTGTGCACTCACGTGGTGTCGGCACTGTGTCGTTGCGTCCGTCGGGTCTTGTCGTACTGCACGCCACCGCCTGTGGCAACTTGTGGCACGTTCCCCGCCTCGCTTCTTCCCCTCCCGTCTCCTCCCCGTCGGCTGCGACCGGTCATGTGTTCGTCACCAACACGCCTTCTCCTCAGCACACCCGCCTCTTGCACCGCCGCCTTTGTCACGTCCACTCTGCCGCAGTAGAGAGCATGCTCCGCACCCAACCGGCCAAGGGCCTTGATCCGGAGACCTTCCCTCTCCCATGCCCCACTGAGTGCATTGACTGCGCTCAGGGAAAGATGCACCGGTCCACGTACCCCCTCTCTTCCTCACGGGCGTCCGCCCCCCTTGACCTTGTCCACTTGGACGTCATGGGCCCTCTCCCCACCGAGTCCGTCGACGAGCATGGCCGCTATGTCCTCACTCTGACGGACGACTACTCTAGCTACCGTTGGGTCTTCTGCCTTCGGCAGAAGAGCGATGTCGCCCGAACCATTCAGGACTGGCTTGTCCTCGCGGAGCGCGAGTGTGGCCGCCCCCTACGTCGCTTTCGCTCCGATCACGGTGGCGAGTACCTGGGTGAGGCCACGACCTTTCTCGCCTCCCGCGGTATCCGCCATGAGACGTCTACGCCCTACACACCCGCCCAGAACGGCGTCTCCGAGCGGTGGAACCGCACCATGGCCGACGCCGTCCGCACCATGCGGGTCGATTCAGGTCTCCCCGATGGCTTCTACTTTGAGGCCATGGCCTACATGACCTGGGTCTGGAACAGGGTTCCCCACGGTCCCCTTCCCCGCCAGTCCACACCCTATCAGCACTGGTGCGGTCGGCGTGCTGACCTCCGCCCGGCTCGCGTCTGGGGCTGCGTAGCCGTTGTGTGGCTGCCCGCTCCACAGCAGGGTGGCAAGCTTGCCCCCCGCGGACGCCCCTGCACCTTTCTCGGTGTGCCTCGTCAGTCCAAGGCCTGGCGCTTCTGGGACCCATCCCGACACTGCATCGTCGAGTCCTACAATGCCCTCTTTTTCGAGGACCTGTTTCCCGCGACCTCATCCGCTCCGGCTAGTCCGTGTCCCTCCCGCCGCGTGGGGGAGTGGTGAGTCCGTCCTCCATCCTGTCGCTTCCGGGTGACACATCACCCCATCCCTCTGAGCCGGTAGCCCCGGTCGCGGCCGCTGGCCCCTCCGAGCCAGCTGCCCCAGTCGCGTCCGCTGGTCCCTCCGGGCCGGCAGCCCCAGTCGCGTCCGCTGGCCCATCCGGGCCGGCAGCCCCAGTTGCGTCTGCCGGCTCCTCCGCGCTGGCAACCCCAGTCGCATCTACTGGCCCCTTCGGGCCGGCAACCCCAGTCGCGTCCGCTGGTCCCTCCGGACCAGTAGCCCCAGTCGTGTCCGCTGGTCCCACCGGGCCGGTAGTCCCAGCCGCTTCCGATGCCCCCCCCGGGCCGACGTCTCCAGTCGCGTCCGCTGGCCCCTCCGGGCCAGCGGTCCCAGACGCGTCCACTCGCCCTTTTGGGCCGGCAGCCCCAGCTGCGCCCGTTGGCTCCCCTGGCCCAGCAGCGCCTGTTGCGTCTACTGGCTCCTCCGGACCAGCAGCACCGTCCGCCTCCGTCGGCTCGTCGGACTCAGCACCATCTTCTGCCCGACCGTGCTACACACTTGGCCCAGGCGGCAGCCTCCGACCTCGGCCAACTGTGAGCACGCAGACTGTCGCTCCCCGTTCTGTGGCGCCTTGACCCCCTGTGGCTCAACGTGTCTCCTCCACTCCCACGGTCGTGAGTGGGGACCCTGGCACAAAGGCTCTCGGCCTGACCACTTCTGCCATTATCGCAGACCTTCATCCGGGCTCTGCATTGGGGTACGCCATGCTTCTTCACGAGCATCGGCATGCTGTCGTGGCCGCACTCGCACGCATCCAACCTGGGGCTCGTGATGCACATGCCCTCTCAGTCCGGTCCACAGCGCGCCCAGAGGACCCTTCCACCCTACGCGAGGCTCGAGCCTCCTCTGAGGCCGCACATTGGGATGCTGCCTGTGCCGAGGAGCTCGCCGCTATCCGACAGCACCACGTGTATGACCTCGTCGACCTCCCTCTAGGTCGGAAGGCCATCGGTGCCAAGTGGGTCTTTCGGCGTAAGTGGAAGCCTGACGGATCNTGCCCTCTCAGTCCGGTCCACAGCGCGCCCAGAGGACCCTTCCACCCTACGCGAGGCTCGAGCCTCCCCTGAGGCCGCACATTGGGATGCTGCCTGTGCCGAGGAGCTCGCCGCTATCCGACAGCACCACGTGTATGACCTCGTCGACCTCCCTCTAGGTCGGAAGGCCATCGGTGCCAAGTGGGTCTTTCGGCGTAAGTGGAAGCCTGACGGATCCTTGGACAAGTACAAGGCCCGTCTCACAGCAAAGGGGTTTGCTTAGGTCCCTGGGATCGACTACAACCAGATCTTCGCCCCAGTTGGCCGGTTCTCCACTAGCCGGGCATTGTTCAGCCTGGTTGCCCAGCACGGGTGGGAGCTGCATCAGATGGACGTGAGCAACGCATTCCTCCATGGCTCACCGGAGGGTGAGGAGCTCTACATGACGCAACCCCTAGGCTTCGACGATGACACTGGGAGAGTTTGGCGGCTGCGGAAGGCCCTCTATGGTCTGAAGCAGTCGCCTCGGTGCTGGAACCAGGAGATCAGCAGTACGCTTCCCCGTGGCGGCCTCCAGCGCAGCACCGCTGACCCCGCACTGTTCATCAGCCCGCGAGGTCAGACCTTCACCGCGGTCCTGGTCTACGGCGACGATCTCCTCATTGCGTCACCAGACGCGACAGCCATCCAGCACGTCAAGGACCTACTGCACGCTGCCTACCAGATGAAGGATCTCGGTTCTGCCCGAGTCTTCCTGGGCATGGAGTTCGAGCATGATTGCTCTTAGGGCGTCCTGCATGTCCACCAGGCTGCCTATGTGCAGACCCTGTCAGCCCGCTTCGCCGAGGACTTGCCCCTCGTGCCTAGCGCTTCCTCACCCATGTCACCCAATGGCCAGGTGAAGTTGAAGAGTCATGACCCAGCTGTTGTGGGGGAGCCAGTTGATGAGACCACGTATCTGCGGGTCATCGGGTCACTGATGTTCCTGGCGACGACGACACGTCCAGACATCGCGTTCGCCGTTAACCTCCTGGCCCAGTTTTCTCAGGAGCCACGTCACCTCCACTTTGAGGCCGCGATCCGAGTACTGCGCTATGTCGTCTCGACCCCTCGGCGAGGCCTCATGTTCCGCCGTCAACCGTCCGTCGTTGCAGTGGGTTACACTGACAGCGACTGGGCCGACAGTCCAGACGGTAAGAGTTGCACTGGCTGGATCTTTCTGGTCGGGGGCACAGCTGTGTCCTGGCGCAGCGGCAAGCAGGGGTGCATTGCACGCAGCACTGCTGAGGCTGAGTACGTGGCCCTTGGCTGAGGCGCGTGTGAGAGCGTGTGGTTGCGTCGTCTGTTGTCCGAGTTGCGTCAGTCTGTGGCATCCATCACCTTGCATTGTGACAATGAGAGTGCCATGGCCATTGCAGACAATGACGGTGTGCATCACACTCACACAAAGCACATCAATATTGAGTATCACTATGTGCGTTCGTTATTGCACGACGGCATCATCAGCATCGTGTGGGTTGAGACAGCACGGCAGCTGGCTGACTTCCTGACCAAGGCACTGAAGCGAGACTCGTTTAAGAAGGCTGTGAGTTCAGTCGGTGTGCGTCCGTGACTTGGCTTTCTTTGTCTCTACCTGCACTTCTGCATGTCCAGGGGGAGTGCGTGTGTTGACCGTGTCTCTGCCTGTCCATGTGCACTATGCCTGTGAGTCATGGGGGAGTGTTGGTTTTTTTGCGCTCATTGTGCTCTGTTGTGTCCTCCCGGCTTGTGTACATCGGCGTGCAGATGACTGACGGCGAGACTCGACGCCGATGGAGTGTCGTCCGGTGGAGCAGACGCACGCTGAGGTCGTCTCACGGTTCGCTGGAGCCTCCTCTCTCCGGCAACGTGTTCAGCTCCATCGGCAGGCCTCCTCGGCGGTCGCACTGCCGGCAGTCATTGCCGCCGCAATCGCTGTCTGCATGCGTCCAGCGCGTACTGTCGTGCCTGCGTCGTCATGCACTGCCTAGGGTCCCAGTTGCATGTTGCATGGCCCTGTTTGGCAACATAAACCATCGTGGGCACTATCTGGGTTTAGGCTGCCATAACTCCTCGCTACTATTTTTCTAGCAGATTCTGACCGCACGGCTGCGTTNATGGTATGGTCCAGTTTTCAGGCAAAACGGACGACGCCCGGGTTTTGGGCTGTCGGCTGCCTGGCAGGCCTCACCGAGAAAACCTGCCAGCCTGAACTGAGCTATTTTCTGATTGGCTGATGAACTGAGTAACAAGCTCTACAGAGCTGGGGGGGGGGGCTAGAACTTGGAGGGGTCCCCCATTGCTGTTCATTCTTCATTCCTAATCAGTCATTATCAGTTTTCAGCTGCTTTCTGGCGCTAACTCTGGCGCGCGCGTTTCTGAGTAACAAAACCCAGAGCTTCTAGACTTAGACTCTAGAGCAGCAGACTGAGGGGGCAGCTGACTTAAGCAACGAGTGTGGAAGCCCGCACGCTGCATCAACAACGCTGCTGCCCCAACCTGCTGCATAGTTTCCTTTTCCTTCTGGGACGGAACACCGGAGGTTGGGGCAGGTGGCCAACATGCCCTCCACCGAACAGCATAAAAAGTCGAAGGTCCTTGCGCGATGGGCCATGAATGCAATGACATAAATGCCCACACATGGAGATCATGGACTTGTGTACGTCAGGGACGTAACACTTCCATCCCCTTTTAGTCGCGACGTCTCGGGGCGTAAGCAAATATAGCCCAATGACGACAGCAATTGTTGTCAATCAGATGATTGACGTTTGTGTGTGATGGTCGATGCGGACAATGCATCACCGGCATCCCACTTAGCACTGCCATGCCTTGAACGTGTGCACGACCGCAAGCATCTATGTTTTCTGTACAATGTAGTTGAGTTCTCACCTTTTCTCGGCATGTACACAAACGGTTGGTCTCCAACGTCGTTGTCTTGGAGAAAAAAGGCTCCGATTTTTTGATCGGATGCGTACGTGGCCATGGCGTAGACAACTGTTCGATCTGCCAGTTGTAAAGCCGGCATCAAGGTCATAGTGCTTTTCCAAGAGTTGAATGCCTCTAGTTTGATGCCCCTCTAATTCCACTGGTGAGCTCACGGGTGAGATCGGGGAGAGGCGCTGACACATGAGCATAGTTCTTTATGAATCTATGGTAGTATACTTGTCAAAGCCTAAAAATTCTTGAACGTCCAAAACATTTATTGATGTTGGCCAATCAAAGACTACCTCCACCTTTTTGGACCCATGTTGATCCGTACACTGCCAATGATCTAGCCCAAAAACTCGATCAAATTACGACCAGAATCGCAAAGTTGAAAAATCTCAAGACCTTTTTGTATGCAAATGTCCATTATGGTTCTCTGGGATGCAACTGTACATTAGGATGTTGTCGAGATACACGATGACAAATTCATTACGGTACTGACAGAAAGTGTTGTTTATTACCACCATGAATGTTGTATGGATGTTTGTTGGTCCAAACGACATGATCATGGACTGGAATTGGTCGTATCTAGTACACAATGTTGTCTTCTTCACATCGTGTTTAGATACTTCACAAGGTTGTTGATACTTCTTGGCCCAGCTGCAGAAAGTGGAGGATGACCTGAAGGAAGACACGCCACAAGAGATCAAATGTCTCTTGGCTGATTTTTTGGATGTATTCCAAGACCCACCGGCTGGGCTTCCGCCAAAACGACACATGGGCCATATGATTTCACAACAACCGGAGGCGACTCTTCCGTTCAAACCCATGTATCACGTTAGTCCAGCAGAAAGGCGAGAGGTGGAATGTTAAATCAAGGAGTACCATCCAAAAGGATGGATCGAGCCAAGTAGCTCGCAGAACGTTGTGCCGATCCTTTTTGTGAACAAAAAGGATAGTGGTTTACGCATGTGCGTGGACTACCGGGCGTTGAACAAGCTGACAATGAAAAATCGATTCCCCTTACAGCAAATTGGGAACCTTTTTGACTAACTCCAAGGGGCAAAAGAATTTTCATGCTTAGATTTTGTCTCAAGGGTACCATCAAATCTGCATCACGGAAGATGATGTGCCCAAAACCGTGTTTCGAACGCACATAGGACACAATCAGTTCCGAGTGTTATGCTTCACGCTTACAAATGCTCCGGCAACCTTCGAAGAAGAAATGAACCAAACGTTCGCCAAGCAACTGAGTCAGTGTGTCTTGGATTACCTGGATGACATCCTAGTTTTCTCCAAATCAATGGAAGAGCACAAAAAATATCTGTGCAAAGTCCTTGCAATCCTTCGGGAACATAAGTTATATGCAAAAGTGAGAAAGTGCAAGTTTGTACAAGATGAGCTCGAATACCTTAGACACATCGTCGGCAAGGATGACATCCATAGCCACCCACAAAACGTCTAAGCCGTGGTAGAATGACCAAGCCCAGAAAATGTTGGGCAGATTCGGTCTTTCCTCTGCCTTGCAAACTACTTTTGACGGTTTATGCAAGGATATTCAACACTGGTAGCACCGCTAACCAGGCTCACGCGAAAATACGTGCATTGGAAATGGACATCTGATCGCAAGGAAACCTTCCTCAAATTCAAAGAGCTTCTATCCACAGTGCCCGTCTTAGCTCTCCCATATCCATTGCAACCATGGGAGGTTTGATGTGATGCGTGAGTAGTACTACTCGGAGCTGTCCTCATGTGGAATGGTCACCCAGTTGCTTATGAAAACCGAAAGCTCATCCCCGCAGAAACACGGTACACAACTAGGGATCAAGAGCTCCTTGCGGTAGTACGCACTTTCAAGATGTGAGGTTGCTATCTCGAGGGTGCTAAAGGGGGTGTTATGGTCGTGACCGATCATAACCCATTAATGTTTTTCTAAATGCAACCGAGCATATCAAGACGAGAGCCGCGTTGGAGCGATTACCTGAGCCGATTCTCGTGCACATGGGAATACCTGAGCCGAATCTTGTTTGGCCTGGACGCATTAATGTAGCCAATCCACTAAGTCGACACCCTGTGGACATTAAAGCAACCACCGAGGCCGGTGGGTATTTTATGACCATTGCGACAGCAACCGTGCAAACATCAAAGCCCCCTACACCTCTGTAGCAACCACCTTGAGAGATTATCTACTACAACGGTTTTGTAAAAAAAATTGGATGGGATACTATGTGGATTCTTGGTTTCGAGACACTCAAAATCTAGACAAGTATGGATTGGTGGAAGCCGTAGGGATATTCTGGCACGGAGAACAAGTTGTTGTGCCAGATTGAAGAGACCTTCGAGCAATGATTATCTTCCAGTTCCATGACCCGTCATTAGTAGGTCATGTGGGACCTCAAAAGACGAGATAGGCACTCTCGGACCACTACTGGTGGCCGGGATGGAGTGTCGATGTCGGTAAGTATTACATGACATGCGACCCATGTCTCTGGAATAAGGCTGGTAACAAGAAGCCTACTAGACTCCTCCAACAGTTTCCCATTCCTGGGACTCTATGGGGGTGCGCCAGCATGGACTTCATTATTGGTCTTCCGGACTTGGCCTGTGGCCATGGTACAATACTAGTGGTTGTGGATCTTCTGACGAAGATAACACACTTCATTCCTACAACCAGTGATGTAAACGCAAAGGAGACCGCTCGTCTCTCTTTTGAGGGTGACGTAAAGTACCACAGCTTACCGTTGTGTATTATCTCCGATCGATAAAAAATTTACTAGTAATTTCTGGTAGAAGATGTACGAGTACTTCGGCTATGAGCCGCACATGTTGAGAGCATTTCACCCTCAAACTGACAGACAAACAGAGTACATGAATAACACTCTAGAACAAATACTCCTCATGTACGTGGACCCTGCCGTGAATGACTGGGATAAATTCCTAGCACCGACAGAGTTTGCTGTGAAGAAATTGGTGAAAGAGCCTACACGGTTCACACCGTTTGTGTTGAATCGTCATCGGCATCCAGTGGTGCCTTCTTCATTGGTGAAGAGTGGGAGTACAGGAGGACAAGTTCCTTCTACTCAAGCCTTTGTTGTGCGCGTTGATTCCATTTCACAGGAGGCGAAGGGTCTACTTGAAGCTGCTCGGCAATGACAAAAGGCATATGCCGACAAAAGGTGCCGTGAGGTGTCGTTTGAAATTGATGACAAAGTGGTGCTAAGCACTAAGAATCTTCGGCTAAAGTCGCCAAGGGCGCAAAAATGTCTACCGAAGTAGATTGGGTCGTTTCCCATCGTTGCACGCATCAGACCAGTGGCATAACAATTGCTACTTTCATCCAGTATGAAGATACATGACGTGTTTCATGTGAGCCTGTTGGCTCCATACATAAGAGAGGGAACCGTTTAGCCACCACTAGTAGTCCTTGCTGCCGACAGCCAATACGAGGTTCTTCGTCTACTCCAGCACTGAGAGCGTACACTCCGGTCGCGGGTTGTTAGGGAAGACCTCGTTCATTGGGCCGAGTGTCGACCTAAACATAACTCACGGGAGCCCGAATCTCAGTTGCCCATAGGAGTGGTCAACGAGTATTGGGGTGAGCTGGCAGCTTGCAAAAGTGGAGGGGATTGTAGCGGGAGGACCAGTTTGGCCCTCTCTCCTCACTGAAGCAAGGGGTGGTTGCGCAACACCCCTCACGTCGGCAAGGGCTGGCCGACGACCTGCGCTTCGCTGGCTGCCGGCCAGGTGGCTGTCGGGCGACTGGACGGCCCACGGCCGGCCAAGTGACCGGCCAATCGCTAGCCGGCCAGCCGCCAGCCGTTGATCGTGGCCTCAGCCCAATCGGCAGCTGAGGGCACGCGAGGGTCTTGAGGGTGCGGCCTCGTGCCTTCACCCCCCCTCCCTCTTGCAAGCGAGCGAGCAAGGATGAGGAATAGGGGGAGTGAGGGTGAGAGCGAGGAGCGAGGGGAGCACACGAGAAAAGTCGGTACAAAACCGTTGATCGTGCCTTGCAAGCGACCATTTCACACCGACACGTCAAAAAACGAAACTCAAGTTTGTTTAGGACAAATTTTAAGTTTCAAAACCGGAAAACTCGTGCAAACTCACGAGTTTGAGGTAATACCCCTGAGTTTTGGACCCAGAACGAGGGGGTAAGGTAAAAAATGGACATCGGCCTCCGGAGACTTTAATTATTCAAGTACCCCTACACATGGTCGTTGATGGCGATTTCCCCCACAGTGATGCGGAGGGAAAAACCCCTCGAGCGAGCTCTAGATGCCATTATGCGAACTCCGACGACAACCTAAGTGCGGGAGCTGGAGGTTCCGACCCGTTACAGTAGTGCATTAGTTTTTCCCTCCTCCCCATACACTTCGTAATAAACGTTTGGATTGGGGAGGAGTGAGGGAATGCGGATGTCGGGTTTCTTCCTCTCCTCCCAAAATAGTAAAAGTATATTGGAGAAGTGTATCTGAGAGTTTATTTCATGGAAAGCATGAGAGATACACTTGTGGATCCCTTAAAAAGAACCTTGTCTGTTTTAACCGTTGATTCAAGACAATCGACAAGTTACAAGAACAAATATGTGGTGTGACTTGTTCACAGTAAATGGTTTTTTAACATCAAATTCAGCACATGATTCATAGTGTTTTATTGAAAAAAATCCCTTGATAGCACAGTGTCCTGAAATCTGATCTCGACTCCCCCCCCCAACACGTTGAATATATTGGGGGAGTGTAGCGAGAGTGTATCGTACAAAAGGAGACATGCGTATACAGATATATCAATACAAAAGTGTATTGATTTGATCCTCCTCCATGTAAACTTTCCAATATATTTTTGAGTTGGAAGGAGGGAATAAGGACGTCGAGTCCCACCCCTCCCTCCAAACTTGTGAGAGTGTATTGGCTACGTGTATTTGAGAGTGTATCTGATGGACAACGCGAGCGATAGAGTTGCAATGAAAAACTTAAAATGCTTTGGTTTTTCAATTCACTGCAATCAAGGAGCTTCTAAAATGAATATATTGTGTGACATGTTCGCATAAAATCACTTTTGTAGATCAGATTAGGCGAGGAATTCATAGATTTTTCTCATAACAAAATCCTTGATTATACAGTGTCCTGAAATCTAATATCAAATCCCCCCACAAGTTGAGTGTATTGGGGGAGTGTAGCGGGAATTCTATTTCAAGAAAGGACAGAAATGTACGAGAATGTACTCGGAATTTATACTAGTGTATTAGTTTGACCTTCTCCCTGATACACTCCCCGATACACATCCCTAATACACTTGTGAGTTGGGAGGGAGGAGGGGTTGCCTACGCCGAGTCTCCTCCTCTCCCCCCAAAATAGTAAAATTGCATCAGGGAGTGTATGCTTTTATGAAAGTAGCCCATGTTTTTTTACCCATCTTCTGAAAACGTTCTCCGCAAATTGTCCACTATCTGGAATTTAACTAAGAAATCAGCCACTCCCCACAGAAGAAGCATCAAAGGCACACTTTTTGGCAGGGGCTCCCTGCTTTCCCCACACCTTTTAACAAGTACTCACTATGCACAATAATAAAAAAACCTGTGTCTAGTGCCCACTTTTTACGACATGTCTCTCATACCCTCTAGACTCGTAGTCAGGTTTATGGAGTCTTTTGCACCCAAACACCATGATTCATGCCAAACGAAAGCTAGACACCAGTATGCTTCGAGTCTCTGGCGAATCTACGAAAGAATTATCATGACCCTTTGGTCGACTTCTCGATGCACCGAGACGAATTTGGATGTATAAAGGTGCATCTCGTATCTTCACTGTCGATTCTCGAAGTCCCTCGATTTCTCGGCGGACGTTCTCAAACCCGACCATTCACGATGCGAGTCCGGATGCGTCACACGGCAATCGACCCAACGACCCCGACTATGTCTCATTTGCAACTCGACACTTGTAGATGTATATATATAAATATATATACATGTTCAATCATTTCAACACTTGTCATCGAAATAAACTTACCATTGATTGTAAATTGCTCAAGTGTCCCAAATTCTAAATCGTGTTTTGCCTTGCAACTTCTACCTGTTCACCATCTACACTTTGTTCGGCATAACACAATGGAACTCCATCAAGCAAGGCAATAAATTTCATTTATAGTTCTTTCTCTCACCATTGAAAGTATTAGGAAGAAGAAGTGCAAAAGAAAACCGGTTGAGGTGTCAACCAATCCCAGTGCGGTCGACATCCCAACCGAAACAACTAGCTTCGGCTAGTTGTCATTGTTTTTTTTGGCTGAAAGTTTTCCACGGTGGTGGTCAATCCCTGCAAGCATCATTCGAAGGGAAATTTCAGGGAATTAAAACCCTGCATTCCATGTGACTAATGTCACACCGGGGTAGGTGTCCTAGGAACTCTGTTCCTAGGGGTATGTGGGAATCGGCCGCGGCCGCCTTGACCCACTCATATTCACCTTCGAAGGTAGTTCCAACCAAAGATCGTGACCCTTGGTCGAGGGGGGGTCCCAAGCCGCTCAATGAGTTGCTTGTGGAGTTACCCATCCCCCTGGTGGAATGGGCTATGTTGTAGCCAGTGTTGCCTAAAGATGGGCGCGAGTACCATGTGATTTGGTTGGACTTTGGTGAGGAGATAAGGGATTGGTATGTAGAGGTTAATTTCTTCTTGGTCTTTAAAGTCCTGGTTGGACTTTAAAGTCAACTAGCAACATTGGCTAGTTGTCATCGACTAAGTCAAATGACGACTAGGATCTATGGTTTATGCAAGCGAAAGCCTCCCCCACCCTCCCCCCTGCACCCTTGCCCCTGTCGCTCAACGTCATTCGTGTGCAACCATTGCGTGTTGTACGAAACGGACTATGGAAGCACCTTTGAATCATTTTCCTATGTAGTTGCTTGCAGGATTAGGCTAGATGATGCAAAATCATCACGTTATTGACAAGACGTTGGATAGAAACTTCCAGAATAAGCCCCCAGTCATAATCAGCCACAAAAGGCGACAATATGCTTTAATATTTTGTAAATCAATGACAACATTACATTTGTTCTATTGTATTTTCTGTCGCATCCCACACAAACAATAAGCAAACAAAATACGAGGAATCCACAAAAATGTAAGTATTTCCGGGATTGTGTTTATTATTTGTTAGAAGTGGGCACCACAGTCACGGTTAGTTGGTATCCACCCTTCCTGGACAAGGTGGTAAGTCGTTACAACGTGTAACGGGTCGAGTCTCCAGCTCCTGCTCTGAAGTCATCATCGGAGTTTGCAGAGTGGCATTCTCAATTCGCGTCAGGGGTTTACCCCCTTTGCAGGACTGAGGGGCACTCGTCATCAACGACCCAGAGTAGGGAAACTCGAATATTTCAAGTCTCCGGAGGCCCATTTCCGTTTTTAAACTTACCCCTGGTTTTGAGACCCAAACCGGGGATTTTTACCTTGAACTCGTTTGTTTGCACGGGTTATTTCATTATTTTTATGTCGAAGTTCGTCGCAAACTAACTTTGATTTACGTTTTGACGTCCTGGCACGAAATCATCGCGTACGAAACACGCTGGTAATTTCGTGCCAAGTCTCTCGCCTCTCGTCCCTCGTCCTCCTCCCTCGTCCTCGCTCGCTCACTTGCGAGGAGGGCAAGCAAGGGCGAGGGCACGAGGCCACGAGGCCTCGCCCTCGAGGCCCTCGTGGGCCCTCAGCCGCCGATCAGGCTGAGGCCGAGATCGGCGACTGGCGGCTGGCCGGCTGGTCGCTTGGCCGGCCGCCGGCCGTCGAGCCAGCCGGCAGAGAGCTGGCCGGCGGCCAGCGAAGTGCTGGCCGCCGGCCAGTCCTCGCTGACGCGAGGGGTGGTGCGCAACCACACCTCGCTTCAGCGAGGAGGGAGGGCCGAACCGGCCCTCCCGCTACATTCCTCCCCACTTGTTATGAACCGTTCCGGTTCGTGAACAACAAGTAGGATTGTCAGTCAGTGAGTCATCAACATTATGAAAGAATATAAAAAATTTCAATCACCATCTTGATATGAACATGTGCATGGTACTTGGACCTAAGCTACAGCTTGTAGGTCAGCACGGCTAGCGGCCTCCCCCCTTTAGGCTAGAGCGTCCGCGCGACAACCATGTTGGCCGTCCCCAACCTCCTATGGTCGCTGTCCATGAATGCTGCCCTCTGAGAATGTTGTTCACTTTTTCCGCGGTCAGATGGCACCTCCTGCCACGCGTTGATCTGTGCCAACTGCAAGCTCGCTCCAGTACCCGTTGACCACCCCTGTGGGCAACTGAGTTTCGGGTTCCCATGAATTATATTCAGGTCCACAACCGACCCAGTGAACAAGGTACTCCCTAACAGCGCGCGACCGAAGAGTACACTCTCGGTGTTGGAGTAGGCGAAGGACCTCCTATTGGCCGTCGATAGCAAGGACAACTGGCGGTGGCTGAACGGTTCCGTCTGCCGTGTATGGATCCAGCAGGCTCACACGAAACACGTCATGTATCTTCATACTTGGCGGAAGTAGCAATCGGTATACCACTGGCCCGATGCGTGCCACAATGTGAAACGGTCCAATCCACTTCGGTAGAAGTTTTCTTGCCCCTGGCGACTTCAGCCGAAGGTTTTTAGTGCTAGGCAACACTTTGTCACCGATGTCAAACGAGACCTCCCGGCGACCTTTGTCGGCATATGCCTTTTGTCGCTGCCGAGCTGCTTGAAGGTGACCCTTCGTCTCCTGTAACAAGGAGTCGATGCGCTCGGCAAAGGCTTGAGCGGAAGGAACCTGTCGTTATGTGCTCCCACTCTTCACCAATAGAGAGGGTACCACTGGATGCCGACCACTGTTCAGCACGAACGGTGTGAACTGTGTGGACTCGTTCACCGAGTTGTTCACCGCAAAATCTGCCGGTGCTACGAATTCGTCCCAATCATGCAGGGCAGGGTCCACGTACATGCGGAGCATCTGCTTCAGAGTGTGATTCATGCGCTCTGTTTCACCGTCACTTTGAGGGTGAAATACTGTCGATACTTGCGACTCACTGCCAAAGTACTCGTACATGTGCTGCCAGAACTTACTAGCAAATTTTCCATCTCGATCGGAGATAATGCACAACGGCAAGCCGTGGTACTTTACGACACCCTCAAAGAAGAGACATGCGGTCTCCTCTGCGTTCACGTCAGTGGTTGTAGGAATGAAGTGTGTCATCTTCGTCAAAAAATCCACAACCACTAGTATTACATTGTGGCCATGGGTCGTGTCCGGAAGACCGATAATGAAGTCCATGCTAACGCACTCCCATGGAGTCCCAGGAATGGGAAGCTGTTGGAGGAGTCCAGCACGCTTCTTGTTACTAGCCTTATTCCGAAGGCATGGGTCGCATGTCATACAATACTTACGGACATCGACACTCCATCCTGGCCACCAATAGTGGTCCGAGAGTACATGTCCGGTCTTTCAGGGTCCCACATGACCTGCGACCGGCGGGTCGTGGAACTGGGAGATAACGTTTGCTCGAAGGTCTCACGAGTTTTGCGTAATAACTTGTTCTCCGTGCCAGAAGATTCCTGGGGCCTCCACCAAGCCGTACTTGTCCAGATTTCGAGAGTCTTAAAACCAACAATCCACACAGGATCCTATCCGGATCCTGTTTACAAAACCGTTGTAATGGATGATCTCTTGTGGGTGTTGTCGTAGGTGTGTAGGGGGATCTGGTGATTGTACTATTGCTGTTGCAATGGCCATAAAACACCCACCAACCTCGGTGGTCGCTATAATTTCCACAGGCTGTTGGCTTAGTGGATCGGCCACATTGATGCGTCCTGGCCAATATTCCCATGTGAATGAGAATCAACTAAGGTATTCGCTCTCACGCGCCTGTCGTCTTGACACGTTTGGTTGCGTTTGGAAAAACACCAATGGATTATGGTCGGTCACGACCGTCACACCCCCTTCAGTACCCTCGAGGTAGCAACGCCACATCTTGAAAGCATGTACTACCGCAAGGAGCTCTTGATCCGTAGTCGTGTACCGCATTTTCGCGGGGATGAACTTTTGGCTCTCATACGCAACTGGATGACCATTCTGCATGAGGACAGTTCCGAGTCCTACTACCGACGCATCACATCGAACCTCCCACGGTTGCGATGGATCCGGAAGAGCTAGGACGGACGCTGTGGATAGAACCTCTTTGACTTTGAGAAAAGCGTTCTCGCAATCAGATGTCCATTCCCAACGCACATCTTTTCGCGTGAGCCTGGTTAGCAATGCTACCAGGGTCGAATACCCTTGCATAAACCGTCAAAAGTAGTTTGCAAGTCAGAGGAAAGACCGAATCTGTCCAATATTTTTGGGGCGTGGCTAATCCACAGCGGCCTGGACCTTTCATGGGTCAACACGGATGCCGTCCTTGCCGACGATGTGTCCAAGGTATTCGAGCTCATCTTGTGCAAACTTGCACTTGCTCACTTTCGCATAGAACGTTTGTTCCGGAAGGATTGTGAGAACTTCACGCAGATGTTCTATGTGCTCTTGCATTGATTTGAAGAAAACCAGGATATCGTCCAGGTAAACCAAGACAAATTGTCTGAGTTGCTTGGCGAACGTTCGGTTCATTTCTCCTTGGAAGGTTGCCGGGGCATTTGTTTGCCCAAAACATAACACTCGGAACTGATAGTGTCCCATGTGCATTCGAAACGCGGTATTGGGCACATCATCTTCCGTGATGCGGACTTGATGGTACTCTTGAGACAAATCCAAAGATGAAAATACTTTTGCGCCTTGGAGTTGGTCAAAAAGGTCCTCAATCCGCGGTACGGGGAATCGATCTTTCACCGTCAGCTTGTTCAACTCCCGGTAATCCACGCACATGCGTAAACCACCGTCCTTTTTGTTCACAAAAAGGATCGGCGCACCGTACGACGAGCTACTGGGCTCGATCCACCCTTTTGCAAGGTACTCTTTGATTTGGCGTTCGGCCTCTCTTCTTTCGACTGGACTAAGGCGATACATGGGTCTGAACAGAGGAGTCGCCTCCGGTTACGCAGAATCGTGTAGCCCATGTGTCTTTCTTGTGGAAGCCCAGCCGGTGGGTCTTGGAATACATCCGAGAAATCTGCCAATAGGGATTTTATCTCTTGTGGCATGTCTTCCTTCACGTCGTCCTCCACTTTCTGCAGCTGAGCCAAGAAGTATCAAAAATCTTGTCGAATACGTCTCTTGACCTACATTGCAAACAAGCTCGCATGGACTTTGAGTCGAGGCGATGACAATTTCGTACTCAGAATCAGCGTAAAGTGACGCTGTCCCTTTCGGAGTATCAAGCACCTTGATTCAAAGCACATTAGAGCTTTGTTTTCGCGGAGCCAGGTATCGCCTATCACCATGTCAAATGGGTCAAGAAGGTTCAGTACCTTCAACATGACACTCTGTGTGTAACCTTGAATACAAATTTTTTCCTTACAGGTACCGATCACAGGTACTGTGAAAGCCAGTGATTCACCCACTCGAGTCCACATCTTGTGGGCTCCTGTGAATTCGGCTAGCACCTTCCAGTCTTTAAACTTGACTGGGTCGAAATCGTCAACTAGAGGTACCGCGAACGTGATTGAGCTCATTGCTTTGTGGGCGTTTGCTTCAATCACTATGCCACACAACTCTTATACAGTGGTCGGTGTCACCACCACTAATCATGTACGATCATGCATTTCGTCTAGAGATGCAAGGTTTAGTGGGCAATGTTGGTCAGCAAGTGTAGAATGCGGTTCAATAAGAGGAGAGGAAACAACAGAGAAATTTGAACTCGTAAAAAACTCAAATTGTTTAACATCCTCATCCAAAAACATGAACCCACACTCGTGATCCAGTTTTACCCCTGAGTAGTCCCCACTAACGTCACCCAGGGTTGGGGAAAGCCGCCCCACGGCTTGTCCGTTACCACGGCCGGGCCCATTGCCGTGACCACGACCCTGTCCACAGCCCTGTCTGCGGCCTCCCACCGCACCATCCCCACGAGGTGTTGCTGCTGCAGCTAACGTCGCGGCCTCTTGTCCACCATCAGCAGCCTCAGGGCACTGGGCCCTAAAGTGGCCCGGCTGCATGTAGTTGTGGCAGAGCCCTTCGCAGAAGGCTGCGTTACGACGCTCATGCGTCGCTTACAGCTCGTCATTCTCATGACTGCGCTGGTTTTTGGGGCCCTTGTGTGCACCAGCCTTCTTGGCTGGAGGCTTTGCGGGTTGCTTGCCCTTGACCCCGCCACGCTGTCCAGCTGACCCACCAGTCCCTGCAGCGTCCATGCGCATGTCGCGACCTTGCTGTGCACGTGCGTTCGGCCGTGTATCAGAGTAGTGCTTCGGGTTTGCCGAATACACTTCGCTCATGTAGTCACGCAATACCCTCTAGCTTGTCCAAGCTTGGCTAGTGGCTGTCGTGGTGGTCTTGTCCTTCAGCTTCTCACTGGCAAGACCATCACGCATGTACTCCAGCAGCATACACTACGGGTACTTGAAGGTCTGAGTCCCATCGCCCTCGGTGAAGCTTTCGGCTTCCTCCACAAGTGTGGTGAACTCGCTCAAGTAGGATTTGAGCGAGCTGCCCAGTTGCCTGAAGTCCTTGATCATGTGGAAGGTGCGCTGCGCCTCCTCACGTTGGATGCACTTCTTGCGCATGATCGCGCAGAATGTCTCCCACGGCATGGGCTGCCACTCGAGGTGCGACTGCTGCGCAGTCCACTCCTTGACCCCATACTTGAAGAGTTCATCATGGGCGAACAGCCCGACATGGATCTGTAGGTTGGCAAACGCGAACTTGAGCTCTGATGCCGTCAGAGCATCGACGATAGCCTCCAGGGCCTCGCATTGTCTGTGCACCCTTACTCACTACAGGAGGGAAAGGTTCGCGTACACGCCTCCAAGGAGTCTCACCTTTCGGAGGAGACTATCGTCAGTGACGACACTCGAGTGGGCGCCGCCTTGCCCCATTGTGGCCACATCATAGGAAAGGGGGTCCGCCCCCATTCCTTTGAGTGGTGCTGTATCTCCACCGTCGGTGGTGATCTTGAGTCGGCCTGCCGCCTCAGCAGCAAACTCTGCGAGCCTACGACCGTCATTGCAAATTGCTTTCATGGCGTTGTTGTCTGACTCGTTCTCATGGGAACTTCCCGTGTGACTGCTTTCAGCGCCCTTGCTGCTCTCAGCAGTCTCGCTGCCGTCGGCAACTTCAGGCGATGCGACGGGCGCCTTATCCTTCTCGAGCAATCGGCTCAAGTTCGCCGCACGATGATGGCGATGGTCGCGATCCTCGTCGCCTTCGCCATCGTCGGCGTCGTGCTTTTCGTCGGGGTCCTCCTCCGGGAGATCCTCATCCATTGCGTCGTCCGTCGCGTGGTGGTCGTCCACGTGTGCGTTGACGTGCTTGTCGAGCACTTTTTTGGCCTCTGCACGCTTCTTGATGTCACCGAGGTTGGCGTCGGTTGCCTTAGGCGGTACAGTTGCCTTAGGCGGTATGGTTGCCTTGGGCGGTACGGTTGCCAACCGTGCTCGCGGCGGCGGCTCCCAAAACTTGGAGTCTGCCAAGGACGTGTGGTGAGAACGTCACCACCTTGCCCTTGTTGGTCTTGGACGGTCCGGCACTTGCCATCTCGTCGCTTGTGCAACTAGCACATGAAGATCTTTGTGAGGATCACCCCACAACATTAAGGAAGAATCGCTTCCCACAAACTCCTTGCTCTCACGGTCGGTGAGGCAATTATAAAATACATTTCTATTTTCCTAGGCTGCCACGTCGGTACAAAGTCGTGGTTTTTGGAACTAGACTTCCTAAGCCGTGACTCACGGCGATTGGCAAGGACTAGTACCTAGGAAAACAGAAAATTACAAGACAATGGAATGAGGAGGAATGTGAGTGCCACTCACAAAACAAGAGCAAAGAGTGAGAAGGAGAATTCCAACAATTCCTACCAAGCCTTCCATTCTTTCTTCTACTTCTTGTCTTCCTTTTGTCTTCTTGTCTTCCTTGGTCTTTTCTTCACGTTCATTGATGCCTCTCGTGTTCTTGGGCGGCGTCTCCCTTGAGCCGGCGGCGTTGGCGAGCCACCAAAAATCTTCAAGGTTTCACCCTCCTTCTTTTTAGGGTGCTCTCAGGCCGTGAGAGTCCCTAAGCTTGGGAAGGGGCGCTGTCCCAATTTTTGGATGAAGGAGTTTTGAAGGAGCCTTGAAAATGGGGAGGATTTTGTGGTTTTGAGGATGGGAACTCCCCACCCCGCCCCACAAAAATCCTCTTCGCCCTCTGGAAGTAAGGAGAGGCTGGAATGAAAAGTCTCCACCAAGTAGAGCTCTTTTCAAGCTCTCTAACGCACTTTACGGTGCTTCAATCCGTGAAGTGTAGATGTCGTAGTCCCTTTGGGCATTTCTGTTGCTGCTTGTAGCTGCCGGCGGCGTTTTATATGTGACGTAGCCACCATTTCCGTCGAACCCTTGGTCGCGAGGGTCGTCTGGCTCTGAGAACCACTGTAACGGGTCGATTCTCCAGCTCCTGCTCTGAAGTCGTCATCGGAGTTCGCAGAATGACATTCTCAGTCCGCGTCAGGGGTTTACCCCCTTCGCAGGACTGAGGGGCAATCGTGATCAACGACCCAGAATAGGGAGACTCGAATATTTCGAGTCTCCGGAGGCCCATTTCCTTTTTTAACCTTACCCCTGGTTTTGGGACCCAAACCAGGGGTTTTGAACTCGAACTCGTGTATTCGCACGAATTATTTTGTTATTTTATGTCAAAGTTCGTCACAAACGAACTTCAATTTACGTTTTGACATCCTGGTGCGAAATCATCGCGTGCGATGCACGCTGGCGATTTCGTGCCAGTTCTCTCGCCTCTCGTCCATCGTCCCCCTCACTCGTCCTTGCTCGCTCGCTTGCGAGGAGGGCGAGCGGGGGCGAGGGCACGAGGCCACGAGGCCTCGCCCTCGAGGCCATTGTGGGCCCTCTGCCGCGGATCGGGCTGAGGCCGCGATCGGCGGCTGGCGGCTGGCCGGCCGGTCGCTTGGCCGGCCGCCGGCCGGCAGCGAGGGGTGGTGCGCAACCACCCCTCGCTTCAGCGAGGAGGGAGGGCCGAACCGGCCCTCCCACTACACAACTAGTGTTGATCGGTATTATCCGTGAGGGAAGTGGGTAATCGGGAAGGCCGACGTTCAAAATGTGGATAAAGGGGAATTATTCCGTAAAATAAATCCAGAACTTTGTACAATCAAATCACTATGATGAACAAGTTTCTTGAGCAAAAATGTGGCAACCGGTTCACAATGAATGGTTTTGGTTGATTACGCGAGCAACTCTGTGCACTCGTAGTGTCTTCTTGAAACCAACTCTTTGTCACCAAATCCTTTTTTAATCCTATCTCTATTGAATACTTGTTAGGATTTGCCAAAAACTGGATGAGAACATCTGATTTCATGCTTTTTTATACTTTTCCCAACGAAAGGGAGTCTTGATGGCTGATCTTGCTCCTCCCTAAAAAATGCAGTTTGGATGTGGTACAATTATGGTTAAACTTGCCATAGTATCCTATTATCTGTGTTACTATAATCAATTTTCAAAACACATGCACTTAGGTTGTTGACAAGGTCTTGAATTACGCTAGTGTGCTTTGAGAGTCAATATTGTGTCATTTGCAATGTTACCAACATATCCAAATCAAATTTTGGTCATGATGTACATCACATACATGCCACAGGTAATGCCTGAACCTTTTTTTAATCTTTGGTGAAAAAATATGAATAATGTAGTATTTGTTTCATTCTTTTCCAAGGATTTCGGTGCTAGAGTAATTTCATTGAAATTTCTAAAAATCGCTTAACACGTGAAACCATCTTTGAACGAGAGTCGTACAAGAACTTTCCATGAAACATTGTTCTTATTATGTTTGAAATGTGTACACATATTGACCATTGCGTTCTTTTCAGACAATTGACCAAGCATGTAAAACATTCTCCAATGGTGGTTTTTGGCCCCTTATTAGGCAATTCCTTCGGACTCTTACGTCGTGTAGGTCTCTACTTTTAGTCAAAGTGCTTTACAAAGTCGGTAGATCTATAGTTGTCCATTGACGGTTTTCTCTTTGAGCACCCCTCGTTTGGTTTGCAATTTGAGCTTCCAAACCATGTCGTTGCTAAGAAAAATGTGACAAAATCCTCAACCCAAGAATATCCCCATCGTTCTACGACTTTTACAACACCTTGGTTGCACTCATAGTAGTATTGGATATCTTTGAAACCCATGGCAAAATTTGTGATCCAGGAACCCTTGTCTTTGACTGTGTGAGCCGTTCAGATGGGTGATCTATTAATGGAGAATATTCCATCAACTCATACCGTTTTCCATTCCATGACTCCTCCATCTTTCTCTGTAACTTCCCACAAGATTTGGCCTTCTACTATCGCTTCCGATAATCATGTGATATCCAAGTCCCCGCAAGTAAAGCACATGTGTTCATTATATTCGTTGAAACCGTAAATTTCCATCCGGGTCAATGTTTTTGGCGACTGTAACTTTCAGCTGCCTTAACATAAATAGTTATCCTAAAGTTGCTAGCAGATGCAATCCTGCATTCAAGCGTAGTGGTCAACACTTTCGATGTAATCAGCTACTACGGTCATTTGCAAAAGGTCATCTGGAATGTCAAATATTGCGATAGCTTATTGGATGTTGCGATTGAAGCCGTTGTAGTAGAAATAGAGTTTAGTTATGACGAGGGCACTCTAGGTGATAATTTTATGCCAACACTGTATGTACTATGCCACACTGAAGTGCTATTGCAAACATTGAATTTTGAACCATGCATCAGACTCTTCATTTAATCTTGTCGCCATTCAGATGGAATGCTTGGATGACTTGGCCAAATCTGTGGTCCTTGAGGGTCTCCAACCTTCAAATCATCCCATCAAACTGCCTACAAGCTAGGGGACCCCACTCAATCCACGTGGCGCCGGCACTCCGCTATAGTCTTCTCCTTTAGGAGTGAGCCGTCATGGGCATCGGCACATCGAAATCAAACCCTGACACTTTGATACCACTGTAATAGTTGTGTCTCGAGCTCCTGCACGGAAGACGTTGTCGGTATTGTCATAATGACGTCCGAAGCTCTTTTCATCAATGACACATGCTTGCAGATAAAAATGTTTCGAGTTCCCGGAGGCCCCCATTATGTTCTATATTTACATCGCTCCCTCGTTCCATGTATTTAATGAGGGAGGGTATCACCCCAAATTCGTGACTTCAC
The DNA here is from genome assembly GCA_023375785.1 of Penium margaritaceum. Classification (NCBI taxonomy): domain Eukaryota; kingdom Viridiplantae; phylum Streptophyta; class Zygnematophyceae; order Desmidiales; family Peniaceae; genus Penium; species Penium margaritaceum. The sequence goes on along the minus strand of SZWC01015422.1, from coordinate 40,396 downwards.
ATGAGTTTCACGGAAATTAGAGTTGTTCATACGAAAAGAACTCCACTTTTAGTTCTGACACAATGGCAAAAAATCCTTGCGTGCGAGGCTCATCTTACAATACGCACCGGAGCTTTACTTTTTATCTCGTGTGTACTGAGAAGTTCCCTATAACCTTCCTAACCACTTGCCGTGACACTAGGCGTCAGCGCCAGGTCAGCGTGTGACAACAGTCACAAGTTTGAGACAAAACTGCAAGGGTCTGGGTTGGGACACGGACAGTGTCAGGAAACTCAAACTGAATATAATTGCAGAGAGAAATGACAAATGACAGGTCCATGGCATACGTACCTGCCGCGGCGCACGACGGGTGTCGCATGCGACAGTGCAAGATCTGTCCTAAAACCGGCCCAAAACCACAGTTTTGGCCGTAACTCTGCGCACACATGCCAGAATGCTACGCCCTCTGATCCTAGACGTGCAGAATCACAAGCCGGACGCTACGACTGGTCACATGCATGCATCCGGCATCGAACGGTGGAAACACAATGCAAAAGCATGCAAATCGGGCCCACGGCCAGTCCACCGATAAAGTCCTGCGTACTGCAGAAAAACTACAGGAGGTCCCGGGTAGCGTCCAGAGCTCTGGAACGGCCGTCGGTCAGCTCCAAGCCAGTATTCCGCCACCGGACGACGCACCGGTACCGCCTGGGTCCACATCAGGGATCTGCACGAGTATGGACACGGCCGAGTGGTCACAGTAAACTGTATAGGTCGACAGGAACGTCACAAATCACAACACTCCCCCATGATCCGATGGTACGCATGTCCATACACGTGCAGCACTGAAACGAGTACAACAACGCATGCAACGATGTAGTGAATGGCGACCACAACACCCCACACTCAACCACTCTCAGGCAAGGGTCGAAGCCCGACAGAACGAATGGCCACCAGGAACTTTCCGCGTGCTAGTGCCTTCGTCAAGAAGTCAGCACGCTGCATGTCAGTGCCAACCCAAATGACGGAGATCACGTGTCGCTCCACCAAGTCACGCACAAAGTGATGCTCTACTGCAATGTGCTTCGTGCAAGCATGGAAGACACCAGAGTTCTCCGCAATAGCAAGAGCACTCTGGTTGTCGCAACGAAGCACAGAGGCGGGTACTGACTTACCTAGCTCAAGGAACACGCGTTGCAGCCATACCGCCTCAGCAGCCCCTACTCCCACAGCGACATACTCTACCTCTGATGAGCTACGTGCAATGCAGCCCTGATTCCCGCTGTGCCAGGACATAGCGGTACCATCAAGCAGGAACACGTAACCGGTGCGACTACGTCCGTCTGGGCTCCAGGCCCAGTCGCTGTCGGTGTAGCCATCAAGGACCACCAAACACTGCCGGCGAAAGCAGAGTCCGAGGTACGGTGTGGAGACCACGTACCGCACCACTCGCACAGCCGCATGAAGGGCTCTAGCACGTGGAGCTTGCAAAATCTGGGCAAGGAGGTTGGCGGCGAATATGATGTCCGGACGTGTGGTAGTGGCCAGGTACATCAGGGATCCGATGAGACAGAGGTTCAAGGTCACATCCACTGTCTCCCCCAGCTGTGTGGGATCGTCCACCTTCAAGGCATCCTGCCCGTCGGGTGTGAGGGGTGTGGAAGCCGTGGGCACTGCGCCGAGGAGATCGCTGAAGCGCTCCCCCACAACGCGTGCGTATCGGGCCTGGTGTAGTAGCAGAGTACGACGTCTGCGGTCTCGTACGATCTCCATGCCGAGAAACACTGCTGCAGGACCAAGGTCCTTCATCCTGTAGGCAGTCTGGAGGACGGCCTTGGCCTCCTTCATGGCCTCCAGTGAAGGAGACGCGATCAGAAGGTCGTCGACATAGACCAGGATAGCGGTGAACCGCTCAGGCGTCCGGCGGATGAAGAGAGAGGGATCTGCCTCGCTCTGTACATATCCCGCACGAGTCAGGGTACCGGTGATCTCCTGGTTCTAACACCGAGGAGACTGGTTGAGGCCGTACAAGGACTTGCGCAAGCGCCAGACCTTGTCGCCATCCTCAATACCGGGTGGCTGAGCCACGTAGATCTCCTCATCCAGAGAGCCATGGAGGAACGCATTGTTCACATCCATCTGGTGTAGTTCCCAGTCATGCTGAGCCACAACACCGAACAGAGCTCGAGCTGAGGTCATACGGCCGACAGGGGCGAAGGTGTTAGTGTAATCGATGCCCCCAATCTGAGAGTACCCCTTGACGACCAAGCGAGCCTTGTGGCGTTCCAGTGAGCCATCTGGCTTCACTTTCTTGCGAAAGACCCACTTGACCTGAATAGCCTTCCTTTCAGGTGGAAGGTTGACTAGCTCGTAAACTCCGTGCTCTCGGATGGCGCGAAGCTCATCCTCGCAGGCAGCACGCCAAGCGTCAGCATCCTGTGATGAGAGAGCTTCCCTCAGTGTGCCCGAGTCAGGTGCCAAAGCAGAGAGCTCTGCGTGGCAAGAGCACACGCCTCAGTGCTAGGTCTGACGACCACAAGATTGGCTGCTGCATCACAAGCGATGTGGAACTCGCGAGTGATGAGGTCGTGTCCTACTGGACACGCTGGATGTACCTCTGTGTGCTCAGTGCGGACACTGAGGCATAGGGCCTTTGTGCCGGGGTCACCACTCGCGACGCTACGAGTGGATCGCCTAGGTGCAGGACCAGACGCTTGCTGAGCTCCGGAGTCCAATGGTCGAAGACGACCGCCAGGCTCACGGGAGTAACCTGGGCTCGAGGGGCGCACCTTAGGCTCAGGAACGGGCACAGTCACAACCGGGGAGAGCTGAGCCAAGGGAGCTGGTGATGTCGTGCGAGGAGGGGCGTGTGTGGGAGACACGGGACTCGGTGTGGCAGTAGGGACAGATGAGGCAGGACCACACACAGAGGCAGGAGTGCCGGCGGACACAGGAGTACGCACATGTGTAGGATCATGGGTACCGGAGGGAGGCGAGGGAACCGGGGTAGAAACCNGAAGACGACCGCCAGGCTCACGGGAGTAACCTGGGCTCGAGGGGCGCACCTCAGGCTCAGGAACGGGCACAGTCACAGCCGGGGAGAGCTGAGCCAAGGGAGCTGGTGATGTCGTGCGAGGAGGGGCGTGTGTGGGAGACACGGGACTCGGTGTGGCAGTAGGGACAGATGAGGCAGGACCACACACAGAGGCAGGAGTGCCGGCGGACACTGGAGTACGCACATGTGTAGGATCATGGATACCGGAGGGAGGCGAGGGAACCGGGGTAGAAACCGGTGGTGCTTGAGAGGTCTCTGGGCCGACAGCGATGATCGCTGGGTCATCAAGAGCCGGAGACCGTGAAGTGGAGGGAGCTTGAACGGACACATCAGCTTGACGAGGGGTGCTCGCAGGCGAAGACTCCCCCATCCGGCTAGAAACCTCACACGTAGGGATGTGCGTGACAGATTGCGACGTAATCGACGTCAGATCACGGTAGGTGAGGGACTCAAAGAAGAGCGCCTCGCGTCACTCAATAATGCGAGGACGGGTAGGGTCCCAAAATCGCCAGGCCTTCGATCGCGGGGAGATGCCGACGAAGGCACACAAGCAACCTCGCGGTGAGACCTTGGACCCCTGCTGGTCCTCGGTGTACCACACGGAAGCCAAGGACCCCTAGACGCGAGCGAGACAAGGGTCAGCACGATGGCCGAACCAGAGCTCATACAGTGTGACGTGGTCCGGAAGAGGACCGTGCGGGAGGCGGTTCTAGACCCAAGTCATGTAGGCAAAGCCCTCAAAAGCGAAGGACTGTGGGAGACCGCACTCAGACCGCATAGCGCAAACCGTATCCTCCATGGTGCGGTTCCAACGCTCAGAAACACCGTTCTGCTGAGGAGTAGCAGGAGCGGAGACCTGGTGAAAAATCCTGTGCTCAGCAAAGAAGCTATCCATCTTGCCGAGAAACTCGCCGCCACGATCCGATCGGAAAGTGTGCAGCGTGTGGCGGGACTGACGCTCAGCCATCACTAGCAAGAGGCGAACCGCGAGAGCGGCGTCACTCTTCTGGTGCAGGCTGTAGACCCACCACATCCGGGTGAAGTCATCAGTCAGTGTCAGGATATATCGACCCCTATCGGACATAGACTCGACAGGAAGAGGACCAAGAAGGTCTGAACGGACGAGCTCAAGAGGGCAAAGTGCGCGAGATCGTGAGTCAGGGTAGGTGCAGCGATGCATCTTACCCTGGGCGCAGAAAAGACAGTCGGTCTTGGGCGGCTTCTCGAAAGAAGCCGCTTCAAGACCGAGAGCGGGTTGTGTCCGCATGAGCTTTGACACAATGTCGGAGCCTACATGACACAGACGGCGATGAAGCAATCCCTGGTGCTCAGGAGACAGAACACCAGTGACAAAAACACGAGCTGAAGGGGAAGTGGAGCAAGGGGCACAAGTCTGGGAAACACAGTACAGGTCATCCACAACAGAGGCACGTAGAACAATGCTGCGAGTGTCAATGGCAGTCACAGTCGCGGACTCGGCAGTGTGCTCCACAGAGAGTCCCATCAGTGTGCAAGCACGTACAGAAAGCAATCTGAGCTCAAGGTCAAGCACAAACAGCACCTCGGAGAGATACAAGGGGCCAGACGGACCATCGAAGCGCATGACCCCAACACCCTGGACTGGCAAGGACTGACCAGAGCCGGTGCGAACGGAACGAATAGACGCAACGGGGCCGAGAACAACGAAGTCACTACGACGACACGTCATGTGATGAGTGGCACCTGAATCGATGATCCAAGTGCCACCGGCATCACGACTGGAGGACGTCACTGTACAACGGGCAATGGAACACTCGGCCTCAGACGGACGCTGAGCAGCAGGTGGGGAGAAACGACAAAGGGCACAAAGGTGGGACTCATGAATCCAATCTGTACAGTCAGGCCCATCATCATCACATGCCGACTGTGCCCCCCCACACGAGTCATCCCGAGCCACATGGACAGACGGACCGACAGTCTGTGAATCACTCGGCTGTGACNACGGAACGAACAGACGCAACAGGGCCGAGAACAACGAAGTCACTACGACGACACGTCATGTGATGAGTGGCACCTGAATCGATGATCCAAGTGCCACCGGCATCACGACTGGAGGACGTCACTGTACAACGGGCAATGGAACACTCGGCCTCAGACGGACGCTGAGCAGCAGGTGGGGAGAAACGACAAAGGGCACAAAGGTGGGACTCATGAATCCAATCTGTACAGTCAGGCCCATCATCATCACATGTCGACTGTGCCCCCCCACACGAGTCATCCCGAGCCACATGGACAGACGGACCGACAGACTGTGAATCACTCGGCTGTGACAACACACTCGCACCTCCCTGAAAGTGGAGCGCCAGAAGGTGACGAAGCTCGGCGATGGTGCGGTCGCGTGGGTCGGGATCACTGCTACTTAACGGTGGGGAAGTAGGAACAGCTGCAGTCGTGGCTGCCACGCGTCCTGAGGAAGTCGAGGCTGACGTGCTGGACGCAGAACAGAGAGCGTGTGCCGCTTGGAGCCCACGAGTAATCCGCGCCCAGTCGAGCGGCTGCTGGCACTCGGTGTAGCGATGGGCGCCGCGATAGATGTAGCAGCGAACGATACGTCCAGTGCTACCACTGGAAGACGACTGCTGCTGTGACTGCTGCTGACCTGGTCCCCGCTTCCCCTTCTTCTTCTTCCCCTAAGCTGCTGCTGCAACACCCTGTGTCTGAGTGGGTGTGGGCGGGGCCGAGGAGGAGGAGGAAGATGAGGACGTGATAGACGATGAAGGAGACTGCAGGAGGGATGATGGTGGTGATACGACGACTGCTACAACAAGAGCAGTCTCCAGATGGGCCACGACTGCCTCGCGGGCTGAAGTCACCTGGAGGAAAAGCTGATGCGCCCAAGGGAGAAGCTGCAGAGTGGCTGAGAAAGGCTCAAGGATGGCGTCGTTGTACCGTGTGAAGATGCCAGTATACTCAAGGCAAACTCCGAGCATCACCGTACGGAACGCCCACAGTTGTGTGCCTCCGGAAGTCCCAAGACGCGTGTAGATGCGCATGGCGCGTCGCCAGTAATCGGCTGCAGGCTCTCCAGGTCCTTGACGGAGAGAGTGTAAGGCACGAATGTGTGCTGCTCGGGTGGTGTACGTCTCTGCGGCCAGCAGGGATAGGGCCAGATCCCAACCTCCGCGTGGATCGGCGCCGGTGCCTGTGCCAGGCTCGCCAAGGAAAGGGCAGAAGTCGACGACGGTCTCGCGTGGCATGGCGTAGAGGAGGCCGCGCATCGCCCTGGCTGCTGTCAGCACTTGTGCTGGGTCTGTAGACTGATACTGGCTGTGGTAGTAGGGCCACACGCCATCTGAAGTGGCCCAAACCTGAAAGAGGATCTCCCAGCAGTCGAAGCCGTCCTCAGTGATGTACCGTGGGGGTGGTGTCTCAAAGTCCTTGGGTTGCCGCTCCGTGGGGAGGGCGACCGCAGGCTGAGGAGGACGGGAGATGGGGAAGACTCCCGGAAGTGGATAGTCGCCGGGGTAGTCAGGTGACAATCGTATCGGGGAAAACGGAGGCGATCGGGTGCCCGTCTGCAGCTGACGGAGGTGCTCCTGAAGAACTCGAATCTCCTGAGCCGGGGAATCATGAGTAATGCCTGGCATGAGTGGCTCAGCATCCAGGAGGTCAGCAAGTGGTGGGACAGGGCGAGTGCCTGTCACGGGTGCCTGAGCCGACTGCTCGGTAGAGGCCGCGACGCCGGCAGCTCCCTCAGAAACCCGTTGAGGAGCCGTGGACTGAGCACGCATAAGCTCAGTCAGCGTGCGGATAGCGGCAGTCTGCTCTCTCTGGAGGCGACGCATCTCATCCTTCTGGCTTCGCAGGTCCTCAATGGCCTGTGAGCATGGACTCAGTACACCAGACGAAGAGGAGGAGGGGTCGCCTGGTCCCTTCTCCTTGTCGGACAGGCTCATGTCGCCGCTCAGCATAGGGCGACAGGTCAAGTTTGTCGGATTTCAAAACCATAAGCGTTTCTCGAGGAGTTGAGATGCTGGCAACTTTTGACTGTCTGGCCAAAAATTTGGCGAAGTATGGTGCTGACGGCCAGAAATTTGGCTAAGTGCTGAAATTTAAAAATTTCGGCACTAAACATTCAAGGTTGTCTAAATCAAGCGAAATTTGGACCACAGAGGCTCCTGAATGTGCTGAACATGATGGTGAAATTTTCGGTCGCAAAAAGTTGGAAAAGGTGGCAAAACGTCACTTTTCCCTGTTCTGCCCGAATTTCAGCAGAAAACAAATCTGCGGTGCACTTCAGTCTTTGCTGGTGGCAACAGAGCACAAAACTGAGCGTGAATAGTAGCTCTGGAGAGCTTGAGAGAAGAGCTTTCCAACGCACCATCAAACGCCAAAAACGGCGTTTGTTTGAAGCCACGGCAAGCTCGTGCCGACAGGGAGGTGGTGGCTGACGCGATTTTCGTCCGCGGCTCCTCCACGTCCGTGCGGCTTCTAGGAAGTTTCACGGACAGGGGCAGTGGTGGCGCACGCTGCTGTTGTTTCTGCTGCTGCTGCTGCCGTCGAGCTTGAAGGCAATGGCCTCAAGCCACTTTGGCGGCTACTGTTGCTGATGTTTCTGATGCCGCCGCCGATGTTGCTGCTGCTGCTGCTGCTGTGGTCAAAACTGCCAGCTCTGTTGTTGCGCTGCTGGGCAGCTGCTATGGCGCTGCTGCACTGGCGTGCTGCTACACTGCTGCACCCCTCCTGCACAACTCCTCTGTCGCGCAGGTGTTGCGGCCTACGCCTTGCAATGACGCAGGTTGGTGGGTCCTCCCAGGACCTGTCGCTGCTGCTGTGTGCTGTTGTCGCTGCTGCTGCACACTGCTGCTGCGATTGCTGCATCTCTGCTATGCAGCACAACAAGCTCTAGCTTGTTGCTCTGATACCATGAGAAGTTTCCTTAGAACCTTCCTAACCACTTGCCGTGACACTAGGCGTCAACGCCAGGTCAGCGTGTGACAACAGTCACAAGTTTGAGACAAAACTGCAAGGGTCTGGGTTGGGACACGGACAGTGTCAGGAAACTCAAACCGAATATAATTGCAGAGAGAAATGAAAAATGACAGGTCCATGGCATAAGTACCTGCCGCGGCGCACGGCAGGTGTCGCACGCGGCAGTGCAAGATCTGTCCTAAAACTGGCCCAAAACCATAGTTTTGGCCGTAACTCTGCGCACACATGTCAGAATGCTACACCGTCTGAACCTATACGTGCAGAATCATAAGCCGGACGCTACAACTGGTCACATGCATGCATCCGGCATCGAACGGTGGAAACACAATGCAAAAGGATGCAAATCGGGCCCACGGCCAGTCCACCAATAAAGTCCTGCGTGCTGCAGAAAAACTGCAGGAGGTCCCGGGTAGCGTCCAGAGCTCTCGAACGGCCGTCGGTCACCTCCAAGCCAGTAGTCCGCCACCGGACGAGGCACCGGTACCGCCTGGGTCCGCATCAGGGATCTGCACGAGTATGGACACGGCCTAGTGGTCACAGTAAACTGTACAGGCCGACAGGAACGTCACAGATCACAACATGTCCCTCCCTCTCTATCTCTTGCTCTCTCTCTCTCTCTCTCTCTCTCTCTCTCTCTCTCTCTTTCTCTCTCTCTCTCTCTCTCTCTCTCTCTCTCCTCTCTCCCTCCCTCCCTCTCCCTCCCTCTCTCTCTCTCTCTGTCTCTCTCTGTCTCTCTCTCTCTCTCTCTCTCTCTCTCTCGCTCTCTCTCTCTCTCTCTCTCTCTCTCTCTTTCTCTCTCTCTCTCTCTCTCTCTCTCTCTCTCCCCCCCTTGCGTCCGTCGTCCAATGAGGCGATTTGGGGAGGGCGGGGAGGAGGGCTCTGGGCCACAGGCCTTGGCCCTCGATGCCTTGCAGCTTCCCAGCCGCAAATCGAGCGACCAGCTTGATGTATTGCCAACAAGCAGCCAGTCGATGGACGGGCGGTCACCTGACCGGCCACCGGCTGACCGCCAGCTTGCTGGCGGCCACTGAAGGGTTGGCTGCCAGCCAGCCCTTGCCATGGTGAGGGTTGGTGTTCAACCACTCCTTGCAGAAGCGAGGAGTGGTTGAACACCACCCCTCGAGGAGAGAGGGTTAAACTGGCCCTCTCGTTACATTTCTTTCCAAAGCGTGCGCAGACGACCAAATGTGTGGGTTGGATTCAAAGAGTTGTGCCTCGTCAGATTGATCAACTTGACCAGGAGAATGCCAATAGTGGATGACGTTGCCTGTATTGGTAATCCTGTTGCCTCTGTTTCTTGCTACCGTTGGATGGTCTTCAAATCAGAACAATAACTGAAGGATATGGCACGCAAAAGCGAGGCCATTGGTTCAACCATCTTTTTTTCACTGTTGACCCTAGCAGTTGTGAATTACACCTCGAAACTGGTGAGCCACATCCAAACCATTGGTCGTTTGGAGTTCACAAGATTGAACGCTACCGGAAGGACTGGCTGGATATGAAATTAACTTGAGAAATTAAGATTTATGATGGTGAGCAACATTTCCCACATGTGTGTTTTCTCAAGCTTTTATATCCGTAGTGAGATGTTGGAGAAGATGGTTATTGGTTATGGTTTTTAAGGTTCTTGAAACGTGACAATTTACTTTGTGGGTCTTTACCGAAGCGAGCTCAACGACCAGTGCCTCCTTTCATGCCAGGTGTCACCCCCATTGGCAATGATGGAGAAGATGGGTTCGTAGAGCCTGGTGGGTCTAACCACTTTGGTCGTTGGAGTTCTTGGAGTTGCACCATTCGCCACGAAGGTTACCGACGCTGCCTGATCCCCTGGAGAGCATCCAGGATTTTGTGATATTGTGATAACCCTGTGTATATATTTATTTCCTCGTGTGGCCGTGGGTGTGCAGTGCATGTGGACCCGGCAGTCGGCGGTGACTCAGTCTGAGCGTAATGCCATCGCCTACGCACACGGCCCTTCTCCTCCAGGCCGCGTGCCCCCACTGTTTCTCGCCGACCGCCGACCCATGCCTGCTCCTCCTCACTTACTAGAAGACCCACATTGGCTTTAGATACACTTCGGTCACTTTAGTCTCTCAGACCTAGTTGTGTCCTCAAACTTGCATGTTGGTAGGTCTCTGATAGGTTTTCTTAACTGGCTGACCCAGTTCCTGACACAAGGTGATCGTGGCCTAAGCCGCGCTGTTTTGGGGCTCGAGGGCGAATTCGCCCTCGAGGCTAGAGGTGCGCCGGCGAGCTTCGCTCGCCGGCCAACGGGTGAAGCTCGAATAGCGAGCTTCACCCGCAACAGGGGTACGCCCTGTTACTCGTGCACTTAGGCACGTTTTTGCTTGCGTGATAACTTAGGGTTGGCTCTACCATGCTCAAACCTGCACCGTTTTAAGCGCCGTTTGTTGCGTTGGATTCCTAGCAACTTCCACATATTGATCATTCGTCGTTTGGAGTTCACAAGATTGAGTGCACTCGGAAACCACTGCTCATTGCCGGGTGCGCTCATTGTGTTCACAGTCGTCTTCGTGGAGTTCGTGATCCTTTGGACGACGGAGATAAGTTGAAGACTTGTGTGAAGTTGTCGTCGTGTAGTAAATTTTCCGGTTTCCCCTTCAGTGCTGCTGCGATTTCCATGTGTTATGCCAAGCGGAACGTGGATGGTTCATATGGATGAGGCGTGGAGCAAAATATGATTAGAGAAATTGGAACATTTGGAGGTTTCGTAGTTAGTAGGAAGTGTACTTCCATGACCACTTTTGGTATTTTAGTGCAAAAATAAAATTGAGAAAAATCAGAAGATGCTTATTTAGTGTCTTTGAGGCTGGAGCTGGGTGACGTGTGTTACATCGCGTCACGTGTGGTGGCTTCGTAAAACTTGCCGAGAAGTCCCGGGGCTTCGAGAAAATCGAGGAGGATATTTATAAATTTACAGAGCCATGGAGAAATGGGTTAAAACGTATCAATCTCTTTGTTGATCCGTTTGGAAAGTGGTTGAACTTGCTGGAACCTCTCGGGATAGAATATTGGAGGTTGGGGCGAATGGCCATAATTTACTTGGCTAATGGGCGCAAAAATCCATATTTTTGAGTGTTTTTGGCCATAAATTAAATGAAATAAATGCCCACGCGCGGATTCTTGGGACACGTGTTCAGTATGGACGGAACACTGATTATGTGAAAAGAAGAACGATTTATTGGATTCAATATAAGGTTGAAATTTATTGTTGAAGATATTTTTTCAATTTTTAAAAATTCTCTCAGGTCGTGTTTTGCGATTTTACTGGTTGTTGTGTTATTCATTCTATCGGGATGGTGTGTTCAGTGTGTAAGAGGTTGAAATTCACTAACTTGAAACAGATAGTCACGAGGTCACCTCCAGGCGACCTCGAAACGCGTGACAATCCCGCAGCATCCTCCCGGCTTGCGCCATCGGCACTCAACTTGCGCGCAAGAGCGCTGGAGCCCACGCTGACGTGCTTTGCGGACGTGGAAAGCGCTGTCAGGTGCATGTCCCACTGCCCTCTCCCCGGTGACCCCGATGAATCGGCAGCGGTTCTCGGACACACGCAACTCGGGGAAGAAGAAAGCGCCGAACTTTGCCCCGCGCGTCCGAAGATTGCGTCGTGGCGTGAGGCGAAGATCGACCAGGGCGACCGCCGTGGCGGATTGGCACAATTCCCTCACGCTTAGACCCTATCCAACCCGAAGTGAAGGGCGTCAGACATCTTTAGCCGCCGACGCCGTCGTCACCTTGGACATTCGCGTCGTTCTCTCCGACGTGCTTTCCTCGCTCCTTCGGCTGAAGTGTCCATCAGCGCCCGTTGTGCCCCACATGGCCGCCGCCGTTGTCTCGCTCGCGGGCCCAGCCGCGATGGCAGCTCGGGCAACCGCCTCCTGCTCCCTGGCGGCCACAGCGGCGTCGCATTCGCCTGCGCTGCTGCCGCCTCCCCAACCTGCCGCCGCGCGAACTACGCTGGCCACGTCCGCCCCCGCTCTCGCCGGCAGGTGCGTCCACTCTTGCCCTATTTCGCATACGTCAGTGGAGATAACCTGCACTTTCTCTGTTCAAACGCCCCCCCC